>JAODPA010010612.1:0-13580 GCA_025585075.1 Nepenthes mirabilis | reverse complement strand
TATATATATTTTGGGAGGAGGGGGTTCCTGTTCAGCAATGCTGACTAAAAGTGCTCTGTTAACTTACATAAAGGCCTTGATTCAACTCAGAATCATAAGATCAAGGGAGGTTGGCTAGAAAGAGATTTTTAAAGTCTAAAGTATAAAGAGGCCAAAGCATCAGAATCTGATGAAACAAAGGGGAAAATCATTCTTGATCTTGCTGTTTCCTTTGTAATTTCAAAGCAATTTTAAGCTACTCTATTGTAAAGAATGCCAGGTCTGCTGGCAATGTATGATTGGCTTTGTGCAGTGTTCTCCTCTTGTACTAAATGAGGCCAAATAGTTCCTTTCTTTTCATGCAGGGATACTGCAAATTATCGTCCATTGATGAAGACAAATTTGGTGAGCCACTCACTCAAGTATCTGACAAAAACGTATCTTGGGTTAGTTGATTTTCTTCTTAAGTGCAATGTTATGCATGGCAGTTCCATCTCTTAACTAGATATTTAATTAATAGAACTGATCACTCAAATCAAGGATTTTCAATGACTGACTCTCAGTGTTGTGTTAAAGGAAAGACTACTAGGTAACCAATTAAGACATGACTGCGTGATCTGAGGATCTTGTGCATAGACCCCATGATCAACTAGAGGTGATGAATTCAGATCGTGGAAACTACTTGTTTGTGATATAAGGTTAAGGATGCATACATCTGGCACCTCATAGATCCCTTTTTTTTTTTTTTTTTTGGTAAGCAGCACCTCATAGATCCCATGATATGAGTTTCTCATGCATTGGGCACCCTTATCATGCACAATTGCTTATATATCCTCCCTAAGTTTTGAAAGAAGGTATGGCTTAGTCTAGAGAGAAGCCGAAATACTGCTGCCAACTTGACACTAATGCTAGTTGCAGGCAAGGTTCAAGCCTGAGCATTGTTTTGCTAGAAGGATACTTAACAAGGACTATCCTAATTTGAGAGTCCTTGTCCGGTTCCCGACATGTAAAACTTAGAGTAATATTTTTAGTTAGAAAAATTTTGCAAATGATACTAGGTTAAAAACAGATTTCTTGAATTAGAAAAAGAATCTTAAATGTGTTTTCAACTAAATGAGAAAAAAAAAAACTTTTCCATTGATTGACTTAAAAAGAAAGAAGAAAGTCAATTATTATTTACCATTGTGCTATTATTATGCTTTTTACTCTTATGTGCACATTTAATAAACCAAACCTAACTAAGCCTTTTTCCCACCATGTGGACATTCAGTAGTAAAAATCTTTGCAATTTAGCTTGCTTGGAAATTTGCTTCTTTTTCTTTAATAACCAACTCCTTAATTATAAGGACCCCTCCTTAGAATGATGATCCCCCTTCAAAATTGATACTGACCTAATGTTTGAACCTTGTAGGACTAAAGTGCGAATAATAGAGTTTTTCTCTAGGCAACTAGCCTGTTTGGCTTTTTAGGTGCTTCCTTAGCACCACCTGTAAATAATTGTCTTACTGAACAATAAAATTATTGAGGAAAGGTTTAAGAGGTTTTGGTTGGTATTATATTTCATTATACTGTTACTATTGATTTTGTTCCCTTAGAATGACTCTAGTTTGGTGCCTTTTCAAAGGGTATTGATTCTCCTTATATTCAGACTGTTGAATATTAATTATTGAGATTGCTGAAGTCTCTTCTTGACTTCTCTGCTGTTCTTCCCACGATTTCTTCCTTTGCCCTAAATTTATCCTGTTCTTCCCTCATGTCCTCCATGGCCCATCTAAAGGTCAAAATGGAAAAAATCAGTAATATGTTAGGGTTCCAATTGAGTCACCTGCCGGAGGTTCATATGTGAAGTAGTCACTTGCATTGCTTAAGGCCCCAACTGATATTAATGGAGAACTGCTAATGAAACCAAATCCTGAGGAGGAAATGACAAGAAGTAGGTTGTCAAGCATAATTAAGTGTATAGGAGAATGCTGTACAGTAAATTAGGCAGGGAACTAAATATAGTCCTATGCATATTGAACTTTGCGGACAACCGCTATGCTATAGATCTATATTTTGACAGTAGTCTATATCAGCCATATGGGCTTTACATAACAATATTATCCCTGAAATAGCCACATAGTTGCTACACAGCAATTACATAAGTTGTATTTGGCCCGTTGAATGGATTTGGTAATATTGCCAATGCTGTTAGCATGTTTCTCTTCTACAATATGAAGACTCAATGAGGTTAATTATGACTAAAGATAATATTTACAGTTTTTACTATACAGAAAATCACAGAATGCTGTTTGAATGATTACTATTGTGGCTTTTGAATCCAACCAATACAAGTCTAAGCATCAGAATCTTTTTGAGTTGTTGAAAAAAAGAGCCCCTTTGCAACAGTTGCAGACATTTTATGTCCACGAGTTACCACACCTCTCTTCTCTGACACCATGATCGTGATTGCTACCTTTATTTTGTTCCACAGCACGATATCCATGAGTAATAGCCTTCTCAACATGAAGGTAAACCTCCTAGTGGTCTCTTGGAGTATTGGAGGCTTGAATAAAGCATGCGAGCATATTGAGGTTGGGTTCCATATCAAGATTAATAAAGTGGAGTTGATTGAATTTTTGGAAACAAAAGTAAAAGCCTCCGAGTGAAAGTTTGTAAAGAATTCTGTGGCGGTTGTACTTACAATGTCTATTTGTCGGTGGCTTGGAACCAAAGTACATTCTTGCTATCTCACATTAGTAGTAATACCTAGTGTATCCGCTGCCATTGCAGTGGCAAAGTGGATAAATACTCTTTTCACATTAGCTTTTTTTATGAATCCATTAATGCTAAAAATATTCTTAACTAATTAGAATAATTATGATCCCATAATATCCACTAACTATAATATACTCAAACTTTCCTCCTCAAGTTAGTGTATAGATGTCACTTAAGCCAAACATGGATAGTGATGCATGGAATGGACTGATTTGTAACAACATGGATCATTATTTCTATCAGTTGATTTGCACTTTTTGATGTAGGAAACTTTTATAATGCCAGAATCAAAATTGTCTTCGATATTGCATTCGTCAAGCTTGTCATGTTTAGTTTGATCATGCTGAACTGGATTATTTGAAATGTCCATAACCAGTGTTATTACAAAATATCACCGGTGGTGATTTTGAGCGAAAGCCGGGTTGGCCCAAAAGTATTCTTAACCAAGTCAGTTTTGTAATTGTATGATAGAGTTCACAATACTCAGCCTTTATACTAGAAAATGCTAACACATTCTACTTCTTGCTTCTCTAGGTTGCTCAATTTCCTTCAACAAATGAAGTCTATCTCCATACTTGATCCTGCAAAATCAGAGTCAGTATAGTGCACAATATCTGGATAACCATGTCTAGATAGCATAATACATTTGTCCGGAGAGGACTTTAGATAAGCGAGAATACAATTTACCATAGTCATGGTTCAGTCGCTTGGATTATACTTGAATTGACTTGCTACACTTACTGCATATGATAAGCTAGATCTAGTGCAAGTCATATAGATTAATTTTTCAACCAGTATTTGAAATCTTTCTTTATTTATTGGAATTTGATCTGGATAGATAGATAGACTGCGACTCACCTCAATGGCAGTGTTGATGGGTTCACAACAAGAATTACTTGTTTTAGCCAAGAGATCTAATGTATATTGCTATTTGTTGTTTAGAAAGGAAGAGCCCTTGTTTAGACTAGGATAATTTGATGCATTGGAAGTACTTGAGAGCTCAAATTACTTCAATTTGAATTCCTTGGTTAAATAGCTTCGAAATTCCTCAATTTTACTAGCATCAATACAGATAGCAATCGTATTATCAACATAGACAATAAGCAATATAATCTCCATCTCTATTGTAGAATAAAGTGTGTGATCAGCCATAGCTTGATTGAATCCATACTTCTTCATTTAGTGACTTTACCTTCCAAACCACGTCCTTGGTGACTGGTTTAACCCATATTGTGCCTTATTTAGTTTGCATGTATTTCAGCCTTTTGGTGTGAATCCCATGAGGATTCATGTACACCTCTTTGATCAAATTACCGTGAAAAAAGGCATTCTTCGCATCAAATTATTTCAACGACTAGTCCTAATAAAAGTCCGTTGGTAGTCAATCCCATAGGGTTGGCTATATCGTTTTGCAACCAATCCGGCCTTGTATTTGTCAATTGTTCCATCTGATTTGTGATTTACCAAGAATGCCCACTTGCATCATCCTTTGACGTAGTTAGACCATCCCCAAGTAGAGTTCTATAGGGCTTCCATTTCAACTATCATGCAAAATTCCACTTAGGGTCTTCAAGGGCTATCGAAAATTGACTAGGAGTAGAATTGGGGGACAATTTAAGGGCAAAATAAAGGTGATATTAGATAAATGATGATGAGAGACAAAGGTTTAGAGTCGAAGAAATAGAATGGAACTAGGTTATCCAACGCAGAGGAGTTTGATGATCAATGATGTGAGCAGATTGATAAGGAAAGATGGGGTCATAATAGCCTTTGGACTCAAAAAAATGTTTTTGGACGTGCATAGTAAGGCATAAGGGCCGAGCCACCTCGAGAATATAACAGTTTTTAGGCTCAACTACGCTGTTTTGTTGTGGCTTGTATGCGCATGTGGTTTGGTGTTTTATGCTTATTGAATAGCCTAGTTATAAAGTGGTTTACCAACTCTATGCTATTGACATAATGGAAGACTTGAATTTGAGGAAAAAAATTGTGTGGCAATCATTTGTCAAAATTGAGGAATCATGTGGATACCATCATATTTGATTTCAGTAAGCATACTTAGCTAACCCTTATGCAGACACTGATAAAGGACATGAAGTATTTATGACTCAAAGTAGAGGGAGTAGAGAAAAGACCTTAAACATCAGTACAAATGCCAGTAAAGGATGTCAGGATTTTATAAAAACTTGGAATGGTACACGATGATTTTTTTTGAATAGATTCATTGTTCACACCTAAACTAGAAGCAGAAATATTTGGAAACAACTTGGGCAACAATTGTTTTATGAAAAGGATGGATGTCCCAGCCGGTAGTGCCATAAAAGACTGTTCTCTCTATCAAATGTTTCCTGGGCTACTTGAAGTTACCCTCTTGGGAGATAATCAAGAGACATGAGAGGCAAATGTAGTGTTTGCAGTATTAGTAGCAGTCGGTGCAGGTTTCCTGTGTTTTATTTTGGCTTGCTAAGTTTGAACCATTCCAAGTACCCATGCTTCTTACAGGAAACATCCACTATATGTCATGTGCTACTATAGTGGGTGCAGAAGCATGGAGGAACCACCATCAGTAGATAGGCAAGAGAGGGCGGTTGAATAGTATGTATACGAACAGCTGATGTTGAGAAGTCAAGATTATTCTCAGTTCCCATGGTTGCCTTTCTTTATATTTTGCGGTGAACTAGGAATAGACTCTCCAAGCTGGGTAAAGGAGAGGTGACTGAAATCCAACTGCTAACTTGGTCCAGACTGCTATCTAAACTTATAGAAGGAGACATAGACCCAATCTTCTATAGTCAGCTTCTTTGTTTTTCAATGCCTGCGATGCACACCATATCATTGGGCATCCGATAATCAAGTTCTATGAAGATAGAATTCAACTTGTCGTATTCGGTGAGATGGCAGCCACCTTGACGTGATTGGAAAGACTTCTTTATTAGTTGATAGACTTGACAGGAGTTAAAAACTTCTTGTTAGCTCCTTTTTACAGTGCCCCAAACTTCCCTGGCTGTTCCACATTACACAAAATGAGATATCATGGAAATGATGAGCTATGACTTAACAAGTGCATCTTACGCTTCCTATTCATCATAGGTGGATCATCTTCTGCTATAGCAACTGTCCTTCCTATAATATATCATTTTTTCCTTACCAGTAATATGCATCTCAAAAATGTCGGACTAGACATGATAATTTGCATCAACAAATTTAATAGGAATGAAAGAGGAAGTATCATGAATGATTACCGTAATTGGAGATTTCTTGATGTTAGAAGGACACATCAGTTATGGTAGACTTAGTGACAGGCCACAGCAATGGCTAGATGAGAGAAGCTGGTGAGGTGGCACAACCAAGGTTGCTACAAATTGGAAATTATAGTTCCCTGCAAGTTGGTTACGGCAGCGGAGGGGCAGCAGGAGGATTTGATCTATGTTCTCTGATACTAAATTGTAAAAAGAATTATTTTATGTACTTTTTATTAATCACGAAGGTTTGTGTACACACACACACACACACACACACACACACACACACACACACACACACACACACACACACACACACACATTACATGGTATCAATTCTGATGAGTCCAGCAAAATGGGCCATATCCAGTTGGGGAAAACCAAATACTTGGATGGGTGAATAGACAAAAGAAGATGAGCCCTAAGATTCAGCATAATAAGCTGGAGTCTAGGGGCAGGCCCTGGAACCCAATGTAGGCAACTTGGATAAGGACACCCAAACTACCATTTTGGCAGGCCTAATTAAATGTATGGGCCTAAGGTGCAAATCAAAGCACTGGATCCTGCATCATGGTAGGAGCTCCCACCCGTAGACGACTTATGGATTATGTGTCGTGACCAAACCAGGTGGGTGATAGCGCCCGGTGGGCGTTGAAAACAGTCGGACAGCATCATGGTCACCTGTCCAATCGCTGGCCATGGCTCCATCACACGGTCAATGGGAGCTTCTTGCCATTGTCATCTAGCCAATGGCAGGTCTCTACGCAAATAGACCAATCGGGAGACCCTTAGCAGCATCACTTGTCCAATAGTGAGGCATGCTTCATACTTAATATAGCCTAACTCTCTTCCATAAAAGGAGAGCCTGGGCATGAGAAGGGGTAGGAGAAAGGGGAGTGGATGGGGAGGGAGGAGCAGAACTATGGGAAAAGATCCAGAGAGAGAGAGAATGACCATGGATCCAGTGAGAGGGAAGATGGATTTCCTTTACTTTCACGGTCTAACTCCACACCACCCTAGTCTCTACAACCTTCTTCTGGTATTGGCCTCATGATGATTTCTTCATGGGCTAACTGTCCAAGCAACACTACCGGCTATTTCCAGAGTACTAGTTGGCAAGGGCGGTCTTTTGTGACGGCATTAAGTTTCTCTCGGATAACCCACTTTCTGCCATACTAATCTTAGACCCATGACCTAGATGGGCCCGGAGAGTCACAAGGCATAGATTTAGGCCTTAGGTAAGACCCACCAAGCTCACAACATCAGGACTATATGGCATGCGTGGGCCTCAACCTCTACGCTCAACTTGCCAGTCTATATTAAAGTATTATATTTATTCTATCTATTATTTAGAATATTTCATTGACTTGATTATTGGACGGATTCTCCTGGGGTTTCTTTCACGTCTTGTTTTTGTTTATGATGCGTAGGAAGCCGATTTAAGGCTTTGAATCACGATTGGATATAGGTCGTCAAAGAGTTCGGTTTGAATTGATTTACCAAGTATGCATCATGGCACCCCATGAGTGCTGAAAAGGGTCAGGCAGCACCACAATCACCCATCCAATCCCTGGCCACAACGTCCATTACCCAGCCAATGGGAGTCCCCCTCCATGGCGGTTGTCACCCAACTTGGCTAATGATAGGTCCTAGTAATAAATTTCCAGGGACGTGTCAAATTCAAAACCAAATTAGACAACTAACCTCTAGATAAATTACGTCGTCCAGCAAAAATATTACACTGAAGAAACTTGATCTCAAAATAAGGATAGGAGCAGATCTCAACCCCAGTAGGTATCCCAAATCTCTTGAGGAGTCTCTTCTCCATGTGAATAAGGGGACTCGAGCAAAATTACTCTATTTTGGAATAAAGAAGCATCACCCAAACACACAATGCACATAACCTGTGGATGAAGTGGTTAGTTATTTTAGATTGGTAGCAGAGCTGTTTGTTCATGTGGCTGAAACAAAATAACTCCTCCCTGTCAGATGTCAATAAGGGCATAGTTGCGGGGCATTTTGATGTAGGGACCGGAAGGTAGGAAAGAGAGACAGAAGGGTAGAGACAAAAATAGATATTAGAGGGGTAGAGACAAGAAAGAGAATAGGGGGAGGAAGAGGAGAAACCAGGGAGGAGAGAGAAGACAATACAAGAGAAGGGAGAAGCACACCGAATTAATTTTATTCAAATCATCAACTGTATTTCTAACAATAGAGTTAGGGTTTTTATTTAGAGAACGCTATACCTAAGACAATTGGAAATAAAATCATAATTAAATAACTTCAAATTTGGAAAAAAATCAAATGGAAAATAAATCAAATCTCTCCTAAATTGAAAATAAAAGCAAATATCTCCTCAATAAAATCAAATATCTGCTAATTAAAATTAAATCTATTGTAGAATAAAATCAAATCAAATTTGAAAGCACAATTAAGTTAAATCTGTAATCAAATCAAATATGTATCATTGATATTTGCATCAATTCTCCCTAGGTGGTTGGGACTCGACCCTGTCGAGTAAAACCTCTGTAATTAATTCCCCAATCACAAGCTGAGCAGCTGTACAACCCTCCGTCGACGGTGATAGACTCGAGTAAGTGGGGGCCGAAAGCTGATGGAGCGATCAATATCTCCAGAAGGAATTAGACTTGGGCCTGGCAAAATCTTGCTGTCTCTGATAGAACTCCAAAAGGTCTGGGTCGAATTGCTGTAGTGCCTCTCAAGAGATCCAAATATTCTCAGACTTTGGTCGGCCAACCTAACGGATAAGGACGCGTTGAACAGCTTTATTCCTAGTAAACATAATTTACTCATCTAAAATAATATCAATTTTATCGTGGTGTACCGGTAGAGAGGAAAGTGGCGCAGGAATGGACGGATAGTCAATGGGTGGCGCACTTGGGGGGCGGCAAAGGGATCAATAGGTGGGAAAAAGTCGCATTTATAAGTAATTAAATCTTCAACATAGAAAGTATGATGAAAACCAAAATGAGATGGAATATCAACCACATATGCATTTGATCCGATTCGCTGTAAAATTTTAAATGGACCAGCATTACGAGCTTGCAATTTTGAGACGTGTCTAGGTAGGCGCCGTTCTGATTTGATTCGAATCATAACATAATCTCCTACATTGAATTCAATATGTCTTTTATGTGAATTAGCGCAAAATTTGTATGAAGCATTGCTTGCTTTCAATTGTTTATTGATCTCAATGTGTAAGTCATGAAAGTGTTGTGCAAAAGCTTTGGCCGTCATGGACATACTAACATGTGGAGATATCGGAATAAGGTCCAATGGTTTTCGGGATTTGTAACCATGCACAATTTCAAATGGACTCATACCTGAGGATCTATTGAAAGAGTTATTATATACAAGTTGGGCAGTGAGAAGGACTAAGTCCCAATTCCTAAGATGCTCCTAGATCAAATATCGTAATAAGTTACCTAAACTCCAATTGACGACTTCAATTTGGCCATCTGTTTGAGGGTGGTATGCAGTGAAAAATTTTAGTTTGGTACCAATCATGTGCCACAGGATCCTCCAAAAATGGTTGGTAAAACGAACATCCCTATTAGAAATAATAATCATAGGAAGACCGTATAATTTGACAATCTTCGCGAAGTAAAGGTGAGCAACACGAGAAGTATCAGCAGTCTTGTTGCAAGGAATGAAGTGGGCCATTTTAGAAAAATGATCCACAATGATAAAAATTCTTTGGGATACGTGGAAGCCCTAACACAAAGTCCATGCTTACGTCCTGCTATGGACCATTAGATACAGGTAGAGGGGTGTAGAGGCTAGTGTTTTGTTTTGTGTGTTTGACTAGCTGGCATGTTCGACAAGTACTGATGATTTTGACCACATCTTTATTTAAACTAGGCCAATAAAATTGTCGCTCAACCTCCTCAATTGTTTTATCACGTCCAAAATGGCTAGATAGACCTCCGGCATAAACTTCCCAAACTATGAATTTTTGAAGAGATGTTTTCGGGATGCAAAGTTTATTAACTCGGAATAAGTATTCATCCTGAAAATGAAATCTGTCAGTGGTGTCCAAGTGCCCAAATTGTAAAGCAAGGAAGATTTTGCTAAAATCAGGGTAGGACTCATATTCTTCCTTAGGCCTTTCAAAGCCAACAATTTTAACTTGAACAGCAGATAGTAAGGTTAAACGACGGCTCAAGGCATCGGTCACTTGGTTCTCAACTCCTTTTTTGTGCTTCAAGACAAAAGAATAAGCTTGTAAATATTCGATCTATTGATTGTGCTTATAATTTACTTTCTTTTGGGAGTTAAGGAACCAAAGAGCTTCATAATCCAAATAGAGGACAAACTCTTGAGGTCGCAAGTAATGGCGCTAATAGCGTAAAGCCTGTACGACAGCATACAACTCCTTATCATAAGTAGAGTATCGCCGTTTGGCATTATTCAATATTTCGCTAAAGTAGGCGATTGGATAGCGTCCTTAACTAAAAACTCTTCCTATTCCTACACCTGACGCATTATACTCTACTTCAAACACTTTGGAGAAATCAGGAAGTCGCATGATGGGAGCTGTTGTCATCTTTTATTTGATGAGTTTAAAAGCTTTGGCAGCATCGGGAGACTAGGTGAAGTCAACCTTCTTTATGCACTTAGTGGCGGGAGCCATGACTGTGTTAAAGCCCTTGATGAACTGGCGATAGAATGTGGCCAAGTTGTGAAAACTTCGAACTTCATGGATGGATTTGTGTTCCGGCCAATTTATGGTTGCCTGAATCTTTGCAGGGTCGGCAGAAATCCTGTCAGAAGAAATAATAAAGCTCAAGAAAGCCACTTTATTTGAAAAGAAGGAACATTTCTTAAGATTAGTAAACAAGCTTTCTTTTTTAATAGTAAGACAAACTTGTGTGAGATATTTTAAATGTTGCTCCTTGGTCTTACTGTAAATGAGGATATTATCAAAATAGACTACTAGGAACTGTCCCATGAAAGGTCGTAAAATCTTGGTCATAAGTTTCATGAAAGTGCTTGGTGCGTTAGAGAGCCCAAAAGGCATGACCAACCATTTGTAGAGGTCGTCCTTTGTTTTGAAAGATGTTTTCCACTCATTCCCTGCACGAATTTTGTTTTGGTGGTAACCATTCTTCAAATTTATTTTGGAAAAGATTGTGGCATCGGCCATCATATCTAACATGTCTTCAAGTTTAGGAATGGGAAAACGATATTTCACGGTGATTTTATTGATTGTTCGACTATCAACATACATCCTTCAAAACCAATCCTTCTTAGGTGTTAAGAGAGTGGGTGCCGTATAGAGACTCATACTTTTTCAAACAAATCTCTTGTGAAGGAGTTCTTCAACTTGTCTTTGGAGTTCAGCATGCTCGGTAAGATTCATCCTATAATGAAGGAGGTTTGGAAGTGACATATCTGGAACGAAATCAATGGCATGTTGAATTTCGCGTAAAGTTGGTAAGTGATTGGGGAGATTTTCAGGGAAGACATCTTAAAAGTTTTGGAGAATTTGACGAACCTCATTAGGAATTGGTATGGAAGAGTTCGGAAGGGCTTTGAGGATGATAACGGCAAACACAACTGACTCGATGATGGCAGCCCGTTTAAATGTTGTGAGACTAATAATATATAATCCTTTGGTCACTATCATAGTCTTTTCTTTGTTGGGATTTTTCGGTTTCGGGGGTAGGGGGTCGAGGCGAATCTTCTTTCCCTTGTGAACAAAGAAACAGGAATTAAAACGACCTTGGATCGTCACATCCAAGTTGTAGAGCCAAGAGCGCTTGAGAATGATATGGCCCACGTCCATTGGTATAATGTCACATCAAATGTGATATTTGTAATCTAAAAATTGAATGTGTACAAGATAATGTTTTTTAACTGATATAAAAGACGTGTCAATCCGAGAGACGCTGTATGGATTAGGGTGTAGGACCGCCTTTAATTCCAAATGAAAAATAATGTTAGCAGAGATCGCATTGATGCAACTATCACTATTCACGATAACCTTGCATGCCTTCTCATTCACTTTAATGTAAATGTAAAAAATAGCGTGATGACGTCAATCATCATCCTCTTTGGATTGTGTTAATGTGCATCGCACAATGTCCAAAAATGGTGTATCAAGGAAGGAAAAATTGGAGTCTAGATTGGAGGAAGTAAGCCGAATGCAACTCACAAATGTATTAAGGTCATCATCATTCACGTCATCAAACTCATCAAACTTGTGTTCATAGATTTGTCCTTCAAAGAGTTAATTATTTATTCTATTTTGTCCGTTAATTAATAAAGCTTTACTCAGATATTTAGAAGAAATATGCCCAAAACCTTTACAGTTGAAGCACTGTAACTAGGAATTTCTTTTTGGGGCTTTAACGTCTATTCCTTGGGCTTCCCTTGTAGGGGCAACGGTGGAAGGAGGGATTCCTAAGACAGACTTAGATTTGGTTGTAGGAGTCTATGATGTGGATTGACGATACAGTATCCTAGTAACTAATTCAAAGTCTCGGACCAAATTATACGCATTTCCAAAGTCGTGACTCCACGGAGGACAAGTTCTTTCTTAAGATCCTTGTGTAGTTATTGCCGGAACATACTTAACATCATTGCCTCGTCCTCAATGATGTGATATCTTATCCAAAAGTCATCGAATTGAGTTATATACTCAATTACGGATTGATTACCCTATCATAGGACGTTCCATTGGTCGAGTAAGTTGTTACTGTAGGAGCGGGATAATTATTTCTCTTGAAGACGTCGTTTCATTTCCGCCCAATTTCTAACAGGGGCGGCCTGACACCTGACAAGAAGGTTCTTAACACTTTCCCAAAATAATTGGGCATTCCTGGTCAACTTCAGGCTAGCAAATTGAACTTTCTTATCTTCTGACACGTCATACTATTCAAAGAAACGATCCATATGTTGAACCCATTAAGTGAAAACTTGAGGGTCTAAGCAATCGTCAAAAGTAGGGGCATCCGGTTTGATATTTTTAAAGAAGTGTTTATACGGGTCTCACTCTTGATTATAGTGTCAAGGTTTGTAGTTGCATCTACGAGGAGCTTGACTACCTTGTCTGCGTCAGTGAGCCTTATTATGGGATGCGTCAGAGTTGTCAATATCCGATGAGTAAGACTCTATTTTCAAAGTGGCAACCCGATTTGCGAGATCTAAATTAGTTTGACGATTTGTAGCCAGATTAGTTTGAATGGCCATCATGTGGCCTTGTAATTGTTGTTGGTGGGAAGCTAATTTGGCTAATAATAGTGATATATTAAAATGATAAAGTAAAAATCAATTGCAATAATAGTGTATCAAATGTTAAGGTAGTGAGAGGATGTGAAAGACTTTTTTTTTTTTTTTGGAGAAATAAAATGGCACATGTAGATAAAATCAAATATTATTAAAGATAAACAAAATATGCTACCTAAAAAGAAAATAGCACAAACACACCTGGAGATGATCTGACCCGCTTGTTGAGACTGCCTTTGAGATGATTTGACCCGCTTGTTTGAGATTGCCTTGCGATGAGGATTTACTACTGTCTTAATTTTATCTGCTGTGTTTTTGATTTTTTTCCTCTCTCTCTCTCTTTTTCATCTT
>JAODPA010010601.1:0-13581 GCA_025585075.1 Nepenthes mirabilis | reverse complement strand
TATGTCCCAAAACCTTCTACACTCGCCGTCCAGCCAATCTCATCAAGCAAGCCTCTCCTTGCTCTAACTATCAGGCGCCAGCTAAGTGTTCTCATCTGAAAGGAAAAAAATAACAGTAAGAGTGAGCCAACAGCTCAGCAAATGTAATCATAAACATCCCTCCAAGACATGCACAAGAACTAAAACGGGAGGGAATACAAGTACTCTCCATAATCAAGGAATAGGAGAGGGGAAACAGGAACAACTGGGATCACTTGATTCCTACCGTTCTCACGATTACACCGATTGGTCACCATTCGGATTCATTTGATTCTTATGGTTTTCATGATTACATCTTGGTTCACGGGATTCACATGGTTCATCTTGAATAACTGGATTCACACGGTTTCTCACGGTTCATATCTTGAACATTATTCATTTTCATTATTAGGTCGTCTTTGCGGACCCCGGCTAGTAGACCGTACTAGCCAACGATGCGAGAGAACGAGGACAGGAATGTGTTCGCTATACATTCTAAAGCCACGGCTACTACTTTCGGTCGGTAGCACACGACCCTCTGTTGCATCCATGCAACAATCATCACAGACGACTACATCTCAATATGTAGCATCGACAGACACACCCCACACCCCCGAGGTCCAGGGCAATCCTCGTTCTTCCAAAGTAGTTTTCTAAAGCATACCACAAACATCACCCGCTCCCACGAGCGGCCGGAATACGTGGCCAAGTATTCCTCGGGTTTACACCGCGATGGACATGGTATACTAAAGAATACTACCCATATGACTCAGGGTCCTAGTTTTAAGATTAGGTTCAACACTTGGAGAGGAAAATTCACATTTGCCACACACGATCACATCTCGGAAAACCTCATTCCCATCACAATCATCTCCAACCGGGAGATTATATCATCAAACACATCTCCATCCAGGAGATCATATCATCACAAGCACAATGTGGACTCCTTTCCATTCACGTCACGATTCTCAATATCCAATAGGACTCAATTCTCTTATTCACAACAAGTCATCACAAGTTCAATTTCACTTTCTACGGGATCCAGTTTCCTTAGTCACAATAATCAATTCAAGTTCACAAGAGAGATCAGATTCTTACCTCCGATGATCACATTTCACTTTGGAACCTCCAGGACTCATCCCTTGCCTCCAGCACACGGATACACGTTTTGGAGCTCACATTTATATTAATCAGTTAAACGTTACTTTTATTACAATTATGATCACATATCACTTTACATTTCTCATTTCGTTTTGGGTGAACATTATCAGATTTCTCTTTGACCACCCGGACGCTGTACACGGTTCGATATTTGAAAATCAGCCGTCCGGTGGATTCGTACGCACAATTTGTACACGAGATTTCACATTTGGGTTTGATTTAACTTATCACGAGAGTGGAAGTATGCAACTTCCCATTTATTTCTGGATTATCCACAACGGGAAACTATTAAGGCTCCCGGATGCCACGAACGGGTCAAATCTTTCGAGATTCGGCATCCGGTCGATATATACACACAATTGGGATACGGGGATTCATATTCTAGGGTCTTTTCAACATTTCACGAAGGTGACAACGCGCAAAATACACCTTTGGTCTCGGGTGAACAGTAACAGCGCCCATTTAATGGGTTCAGACGCCGCGAACGGGTCAAAACGTGCAAGATCGGACCCACGGCTGACATATATACATCATTGGGACGCGGGGATTCACATTTTGAGGTCAATTTCATGATACACGGACGGAAAACGGAAAATCCCCAAAATCCCGTAGGTTAGGGTTTCGGTAAAACCCACCCGGACGAATCGGACACGATTCGGACAAACAAGTACATTTTCTTGGACCTCAAGGCATGGGTTTCAAGATTCTAACGTTCCCCGTGGGTATCGACACAAAATACCCAACGAAAATACATAAAACATCGAAAGAGAACGAGAAGTGGGTATGAGAACACTTGCCTCGACGCGCGCTTTCACTTTTATACCTGGTTCTCAGGCGGAATCGGACTCCCGGGCTCGATCTCCTTCCTTCTCTCTCAAGGATCGGCGCTCTCTCTCTCTCCTCCAACCCTAAACTGAGCGGGCGGCCGTGCCACGGGTAGGCCACCGCTCGAGCACACCTCGAGCGGCCCGTGAGCGGCCTCGCTTCTGGTTCTTCCACTCGAGCGGAGCTCGAGCGGCCAGAAGGCGAGGGGTGCCTCTGGCACCAGCGCTCGAGCCACGGCTCGAGCGCCCAGCAGGCACAAGCCTGCTTGCAGGGCTTCAGCAGCCCGGACCCGAATAATTTTTTCAATTTTTCTTCCGACATCAAACCTTAATCTTTCTATAGGATTAGTATTGATCATTAACATACTAATCACCTCATTATTATCAAGTTCCTAAATCCGAAACCTCACAGAACCTTACTCATGCGCGCCTTCTCAGTGTCCGAGGACGGACACTGCTGCTTACTCAGTCTGAAATGGTTGGCCAATGGGATACTGATAGGTTAGGACCCTTCCATGTTGAATCTTTGAAGCACTTTTTCAACATAGCCTTCCTAGGACAGCCAAAGCTTCTTGTCCCCTCGGTCGTGAAAGATTCTAATCCCCAGAATCTGCTTCGCCGAACCGAGGTCTTTCATGGCAAAAGACTGTCCCAATTGTACCTTTAGCTCCTGAATCCGAGCACTATTCTGTCCGACAACCAGCATATCATTAACATAAAGAAGGAGGATGACGAATTCGTTTTCCGAGAACCTCTGAACAAAGACACAGTGGTCGGAAGTAGTCTTATGGTAGCCGCGTTCGACCATGACAGACTCAAACTTCCAGTACCACTGCCTTGGAGCTTGCTTCAAACCGTACAAGCTCTTCTTCAAACGACGAACCAGTCCTTCCTTCCCCTTGGCTGCGAATCCTTTAGGTTGCTCCATGTAGATCTCTTCCTCCAGATCATCATGAAGGAAGGCTGTCCGGACATCCAGCTGCTCAACCTCTAAATCCAAAGCCGCTGCCAGTCCGAATACCACACGGACCGAGGACATTTTCACAACTGGTGCAAAAATCTCATCAAAGTCAATATCCTTTCGTTGACCAAAGCCTTTCACCACAAGTCGTGCCTTGTATCTTGGCTTGCTGGTGTTCTCGGTCTCCTTCAGTCGGAAGACCCATTTATTCTTCAGGGTCTTCTTTCCCTTTGGCAATTTAACCAGTTCAAAAGTATGATTTTCATAAAGAGAGGCCATTTCTTCCTTCATGGCCTCAAACCATTCATCCTTTTGAGCGCTACTCATGGCCTCATTAAAATCTTCTGGTTCTCCAGCATCAGTGAGGAGAACAAACTCACTTGCTGGAAGGTGGACAGACGAACGTCTTTCCCTGGACGACCGTCTCACAGGGGCTCCCTCGGCCTATGGAGGGGCCAAATCTTCAACCAGATCCTGAGACGTAGGAACCGTCTCACCTTGGTTGCCTGCCACATCCGAACCGCCGACATCGGACTCAGAAGGCACTGGACGGACAACATCAGTATCAACTCTGTCCGTCCGGGAAGTAGTGGGAAGAGACTTCTGCTCCTTCCCAATGTCCTCGATGGTCTCGTCCTCAACAAAGACCACGTCGCGGGACCGAACCAGCTTCTTTTCCTTTGGGTCATAGAACCTATACCCAAATTCGTCCTCGCCATAGCCCAAAAAGACACATTGCATTGTCTTTGGCTCCAACTTAGTCCTCTCATCTCTCGGAACATGAACAAAGGCTTTGCAGCCGAAAGTCCGAAGATGGCTGTATACTGGTTCCTTTCCGGTCCAAATTCGTTCTGAAACTTCCCCGTCCAGAGGCTTACTGGGTGACCGGTTGATCACATGGGCGGCCGTCCTCAGCGCTTCGGCCCAAAATGATCCCGGTAGCGTGGCCTCGGATAACATGCACCTGACCCTTTCCATCAGGGTACGATTCATCCTTTCTGCCACACCATTCAACTGTGGCGTCTTGGGTGGAGTTTTCTGATGTCTGATGTTGTGAGCTCTGCAGTAGGCATCAAACGTCCCAATATACTCTCCGCCATTATCACTCCGAACGGCCTCTAGCCTCCTCCCGGTCTCTCGCTCAACGAGGACATGGAACTGCTCAAAGGTTCCCGCAACCTGATCTTTGGTCTTCAAAGGGAACACCCATAGCTTCCTCGAGCAATCGTCAATGAATGAGACAAAATATTGTGCTCCCCCAAATGACCTCTCCGGGAGGGGACTACACACATCAGTGTGGACGAGCTCTAAATCCTCGGACCTCCTGGAAGATGTATCTCCTTGAAAGGAGACTCTGCGCTGCTTCCCTGCCATGCAGTGAGGGCAAGTCCTCGTCCTGTCTCCATCCATTTGTGGGATGAGACCCTTCTTCGCCAGATGACTCATGCCACGCTCACTCATGTGTCCGAGCCTTTTGTGCCACAAAGCCGAGTACTCCACACTCCCCGTAGCATTCTCCTCAGCTACCTCGGCCTGGGCTTTCAATAGGTAAAGGCCTGACGCCTTTACTCCCCGGGCAATAATCATGGAGCCCTTTGTCATTCTGATGCTGCCGTCACAAAAGACGCTGCAGTAGCTTTCATCATCCAGCCGTCCTGCTGAGATGATATTCATCCGAATATCGGGGACGTGTCGGACGTCCCTCAAAAATAGTCGGGCTCCAGTGTTTGTCAACAAGGAGATGTCACCACGTCCAATGAACTCAGACATCTCCATATTACCCATCCTTAACACTCCTGGGGCATAGGGAGTGTAAGTGGAGAACGGCTCCCTTCTAGAGGTAACGTGGATTGAAGCGCCAGAATCCACTACCCAGTCCAAGGCCTGCTCAGCCACGGTCATTGAGTCCTCAGACTCACAGGCCAAAAGGAGATCTTCTTCAGTCACGACTGAGACCGAGGACTCTTCCTCGCCACGTCTCTTCTCGCCCCGCTGCTTGTCAGCGTTTTCACGCTTCCACTTATAGCAGAATTTCTTAATGTGGCCTTTCTTGCCACAATGGTGGCACTCCATGTCTTGATACTGAGAACGTGTCTTACTCCGTCCTTTGTCTTCTGACTTTGGGCCACGTCCTCGGCTCCTTCCCCTGCACTCGGTAACAAGGACCTCGGAGTGCTGAGAGGTGGACGTGCCTTGAGAACGCCGTCGCACTTCTTCGTTCAACACAGCTCCTTTGGCCATTTCTAAAGTTACCATACCATTTGGAGCTGTATTGGCAATGGTGATTCTCATAACCTCCCATGAGTTTGGGAAGGTTGCTAGCAACCAGAGTTCGAGAACCTCATCCTCGAACTTGATTCTCACGCCATTCAGCCGGTCCACGCAGCCCTGAAACTCATTTAGGTGATCGGTGATAGATGACCCGTCCTTGTACCGGACTTGCATCAGCCTCATCAAGTGATAAATTTTGTTATTTCCGGATTTGGAGGCAAAGAGCTTTTCCAGCTTCTCCCAGAGAGTCTTGGCATTCGTTTCTCTGCGAACGTGATTGTACACGTTGTCATCCACGAACTGCCGAATGAAGCCACACACTTGCTTGTGCTCCAATGTCCACTGCTCGTCTGTTTTTACCGCTGGCTTTTCTTTGACAAAAACGGGATCATGCATGGACTTTACGAAAAGCAAGTCTGACATCTTGCTTTGTCAAGTGTCAAAGTTCGAACCGTTCAAGCAAATCATTTTGCTTCCAGGCTCCATTGCAGCTAGCAACAAGATCACTGTTCAAAGAACCAAGATCTCTGATACCAATTGTTGGTGCAAGAATACGGAAGCTACGGTGACCGAGCGGACACAATGCTCAGACAGCAACACAGAGTAGAGCTCTGGGACGGACAAGAAAGATAGAGATAGAAAATGAGAGAGAGAGAACACACGAATTTAACGTGAAAAATCCTTCCTTCAGCAAGGGAAAAACCACGAAAGAATGCACTATAAAAGAATTGTTTACAAGTGTTAGCTACACAAGTTCAAACAAAAGAAAATAATTTCAAGTGTACAACTTCTCTCTCTCACTAAGGTGTTTCTCACTCTAACAAGAGTTGCACACAGCTCTCTTCAAGGCTTACTCAAGGCTGCTCACAAAGGCACAGCTCGGCTCACCAAACTCCCACACATTGCATTGAATGATCTCTCCCACATATATATATAAATATATAAATAGCCTAGGGAGGCTAGCCGGCCACCCTAGCAGTAGGGTGGCAGGGCATGCCGCCTGCAAGGCGCACGTCTGGCAGGTCTGCAGAACCTTGAAAGCTGTAGCCGCTACCAACTTCCAATCAGATTGCGACATTAGCCTGTCCGCATTAATTGCCAGCACAGATCATTAATGAGAGAACAAGTCAATGCCCGCATGGCTATAGTCCTAGTCCATGTCTGCCACTCGGACATGACGCCATTCATGTGTCCTCGTCTAGCTTCTCCAATAGAGTCCGCGGACACAGTGCCATTCGGGAGTGACCCCTACACCCAGCTCCTCATCAATGGCGTTCGCGACCTTCCGAAGTTCTCTGCTAGACACGACGTCATATAGGCCTTTAAGAGCGTTGCCCAGCCGCACCATTGACGAAGCTAGATGGAGCCCTATAAATAACAACTTTCTTAAGCAGAATAGGGAAGGGAGCTCCTTGAAGGGCTGCCCGGCATCAGCGCTTGTAGCAGAGTGCCGTACAGCGTTCCCCCAAAAGTGCCGTCCAGCACCTTCATCACCGCTCATTCGACTCGCTTAGTCTCGGTTGGCTCCGTATTCACTCGCCAACAAGGACAATCCAGATGGGTGAGGCCCAACAGGCCCCGCGCTCATCTCAGCGCATTTTAACGGATCTTCAAATACCATCGAGGCCCACGGACACACCGTCTCGCCCTTCGCGAGTGTGCCTCTAAGCCGCCTTTTTGCCCTCCGCGGGCCTACCCTAAGCTACCCTCCGCGGGCGCACCCTCTGCCGGGCTCATCTCTAAGCCGTCCTCCGTGGGTGCACCTTTAAGCCACCCATCTGCCGGGTGCACCTCTAAGTCGTTCTCCGCGGGCGCACCTCTAAGCTGCCCCTATGCTGGGTGCCCCGCTAAACTGCCCTCCGCGGGCATACCTCTAAATCTCCCCTCTGTCGGACGTACCTCTAAGCCACCCTCCGTAAGTGCACCTCTCAGCCGCCTCTTCGTCAGGCGCATCCATGGAGCTTTGGCCTCCAAATACATCCCACTCGCACTCCCCTCACCGCTACATCTTTGCACTCTCGTCACGTTTACCTTTAAACGTGCATTTCTCCGTTTATTACGGAAGTCATCTGACTTGAGCATCGGATTGTTGACGGGGGATATCCTCCCGTCGGCCTCTGACATCTTATTTATAATTTGTATTGTGTAGGTTTCAGGTTAACAGTGGTGAAAACCGAACCTGCTCGTAATCCTACCCGGATGAGAAATCCAAAAGCTTTCTAATTTGTACGACAATTAGGGACCTAGGACGCAACATTGGCGTCGTCTGTGGGAACGTGACAAAAAGTCTAGCGTCTCCCCGTAACACTCAATCTCTTACACAAAGATGGACAGCACTCGAGTTTCAGCCAGCACTATGACTCGAAGCATAGCCTCCCATGGCGACGATCTCTCACTGGGTAGCCATACCTGGGGACTCTGTTCCTTAACTCCAGGACGGCCAGAGAAGATCGACACCCCAAGCGCAAGTTATTTCCTGGGCTTGAGCGAAGTCGCTCGTTGCGACGACCCATCATCTGTTAGCCACACTTGGGGGCTTCGTCCTCCAACTCCAATGGTCAAGGGATATCAACATTACATGTGCGAGCCGCTATATCAGTCGAAGGCGAAGTCGCCCATGGCGATGATCCCCTATAGGTAGCCATGAGGACGAACGATCGACCCTGAGTGTGAAAGCATTCGCTGTCTAGCCGGGTACTCTGGACCCATGTTCCCCGGACCATTTGCACTTGCCTGAAGGTGTAGTGCTAAGGGCTTCGCCCTTTAACCCATTGGCGATCAAAGAACGCCAGCATTATTAGAGGATCTGCCGTGCGCTGCCCAACCAATCTGGACAAAAGATCAGACCCCTCAGTGCATATGGGCCATAGGTCGAGGCACCTAACGAAGTGCCCCGACGACCCTCCGAAGTGGTGCACATAGACCATGCACTTGGAGCCTTGGACAGGTCCCAAGGCCATAGCACGTCATTTGCCGACAAACACCTACGACAATTCTACACCGAATCCAGGTAAGTTTTGCATGCATCGTACTGTCTGCTTAGATCATGTTTCCATTAATAGAATAGTAGTATTATTTGTTCACGCATCTTGCGCGTACTGGGATGCTTGGTCCCGTGGGTTGGACGTCGTTGCATGCCCGGTGGAGCCACACCAAGGACCAGCTGGGTTTTCAGGCCACACCAGCCGGACTCTAGGTCTTAGGCTGTTGCACGGTACCGTCTTAGCGCTCGGCCCTACTCAGGGCGTTGTTGCTTTCGTGCGTATGGTCATAGCCCACGACCGTCGTTGACTGATGGTACTCTCTCATTTGGGAGGAGGTTGCCGCACACATGCTAAAAAGCCTCCTAAGGTTTTCATGGCCGCTTTGTTGGGAACTCTCACAGCCTCGAGGCCTAATGCTTTGACCGCATGGGCAGTTCGGTGTGGGACTAAGGTTCATATACGACTGCATATGGGCCGCTCGGTGCGGCAAGGTTGAGTACAGCTCAAGAAGGCGCCAGATTGGGGCCTTGGCGACAATAGCTTAACAGTTTAGTTATTAAAGTGCAGGTTGCAATACCAAAAGAAATCACATGTACCCAAAAATGCCAAAAGAGAGGGGAGAAGTGGCAAAACCTGTCAGCCTCTCCTGGCCATGAAATGATGGCCACCCAACTAAAGCAAACAAAGATATGCCACCGAGAGCCTCTCTCGGGCAGGTGCCAGAGAAGGTGCCTCGCTGGTCTTCACAGGCTTGATGATTCTTTCAGCCTTTGAGAGGCCTCCTGTGCCGTGGAGTCAGAAAGGGATCCTATGATAATTCAAGCGACACTGTTTGAGCAATGGCAGCAGCATTCTTATTTTGCCAGCAGAGACAGATCAGGACAGCCCCACTCAGGCAGAGCATGGCCCTTATCTCTCTACCCATTCAGGCGCATGTGTTCAATAGATTGGTGGGCCGTCACCGGCTTTACCGAAGCACATCCTCAAGCGACAAGATCCGACTCACAACCATGCGTTGGCCCTTAAGAGCTCTAGAGATCTCGCTTCGGACTCGGACAGTGCTAGGTCGAGACAGTTGGCCTACTCCTGACTCTGAAAGCGCCTTAGTAATGGTGAAATTGACCTGGCGACCCCCTGCCTCAGAGTTGGCACATGACTAAAGGGTGCGAGCAGCTTTGCTTAGGCTTCCACTCGCCAGCACGGAGGCCCTCAGCCCTCCGTTATGCTAGGAGGCGTTCGTCCCTCTTCTCGCCAAGAGGCACTCAGCCCTCCTCTCTCTAGCGTCGAGGCTCTCAGTCCTCTGTTTCCCAGCACGGAGGCTCTCAGCCCTCCGTCCTGCCGGGAGGCCCTCAACCCTCCTCTCTCTAGCGTCGAGGCTCTCAGTCCTCCGCTTCCCAGCACGGAGGTTCTCAGCCCTCCGTCCTGCTAGGAGGCCCTTAGCCCTCCTCTTACTAGCATGGAGGCTCTCAGCCCTCCGTTCTGCCAGGAGGCTCTCCGCCCTCCTCTTCTCAGCACGGAGGCCCTCAGCCCTCCATTCTGCCAGGAGGCCCTCAGCCCTCCTCTCTCTAGGGTCGAGGCTCTCAGTCCTCCGCTTCCCAGCACGGAGGCTTTCAACCCTCCGTCCTGCCAGAAGGCCCTCAGCCCTCATCTCTTTAGCGTCGAGGCTCTTAGTCTTCCACTTCCTAGCACGAAGGCTCTCAGCTCTCCGTCCTGCCAAGAGGCCCTCAGCCCTCCTCTCTCCCGCGTTGAGGCTCTCAGGCATCCGCCCCCCAGCACGGAGGCTCTCAGCCCTCCGTCTTGCTAGGAGGCGCTCAGCCCTCCTCTCGCCAACACGGAGTTGTTCAGCCCTCCGTTCTTAGGAGGCACTCGGCCCTTCTCTCTCTAGCATCGAGGCTCTCAGTCGTCCGCTTCCCAGCGCAAAGGCTCTCAACTCTTCGTCCTACCAGGAAGCCATCAGTCCTCCTCTCTCAGGCGTCAAGGCTCTCAGCCCTCCGTCTTGCCAAGAGGCCCTCAGCCCTCCTCTTTCTCGTGTCGAGGCTCTCAAGCCTCCGCTCCCGAACACAGAGGTGCTCAGCCCTCCGTCCTGCCAGGAGGTGCTTGGCCCTCCTCTCGCCAGCACGGAGGTGCTCAGCCCTCCGTCCTACTAGGAGGCCCTCAACTCTCCTCTCTCTAGCGTCGAAGCTCTCAGTCCTTCACTTCCCAGCACGGAGGCTCTTAGCCTTCTATCCTACCAAGAGGCCCTCAGCCCTCCTCTCTCCAACGTCGAGGCTCTCAGCCCTTCGTCCTACCAGGAGGCCGTCAGCCCTCCTGTCTCCAGCGTCAAGGTTCTCAGTCCTAAGCTTCTTAGCGTCGAGGCTCTCAGCCCTCCGTCCTGCCAGGAGGCGCTCAACCCTCCTCTCGCCGGCACGAAGGTGCTTAGCCCTTCGTCCTGCCAGGAGGTGCTCGACCCTCCTCTCGCCAGCACGGAGGTGCTCAGCCCTCCGTTCTGCTAGAAGGTCCTCAGTCCTCCTCTCTCTAGTGTCGAGGCTCTCCATCCTCCGCTTCCCAACACGGAGGCTTTCAGCCCTTCATCCTGCCAGGTGGCCCTCAACCCTCATCTTTTCCGCGTCGAGACTCTCAGGCCTCTGCTCCCCAGCACGGAGGCTCTTAGCCCTCCGTCCTGCCAGGAGGCGCTCAGCCCTCCTCTGGCCAGCACGGAGGTGCTCAACCCTCCGTCTTGCCAGGAAACCTACCTTCCTTCCGGAAGTCAGGAGTCCCGTCATCCAAGCATCACGATTCCCTACAGAAGCTGCCATGACATCGGGCATGCCTGGCAAAGTTGAAACTCGGAGGGTGTTCGGGAAAGAAACACGCATAACGACTTGCACAACAACGTCCCATCGTCACATGCTGAGGGTTGAAATTTTGAATCACTCGGCATGGGGGGCTAGTGATGGGTCTAGTATTGCGGGCCGACCCAATACCTGACGCATGTCAGAGAAACTTCGTCATGGTGGGAAATAATTCGTTTTGGCGGGAAAGATTTCTTTTGGTGGGAAAATTAAACCCCACTTGGCCGGAGAATTTTCACTTCTTCCCTCAATAAAAGGAGAGGTAGCAGGCAAGGAAAAGGGGAGGAGCCCAGAGCAGAAAAGCCTTTCCAAAAGTGGCGCCCCTTTTCTAGTTCATCACTCGTCAGCGAAACGGAGCACCTTGAAGCCCTTTGGGGGGGGTGCCCTACTCTGTTTTTGCGGTCATCAGCAAACAATGGCGCCCAAATTCGCCCACCAAACAGAGCACGAAGCTCCGCATAAATGGAAACATGCTTCTTTTTGTTGCTCATGAGCCAAATAGGGCCAGAAGCCCCTTGTCAGTGGCGCTCAACTTCCCTGCTCTCGTTCTGGCAAAACAGAACGCGAGGCCCTTCAAACGGCGGCATCTAGCGGCTCCCTTCCAAATCGGAGCGAATCAGTGTGCGGAGCCCTCAATGCTGGTGCCCGGGCACTCTCGCCAAACAGGGCATAAGGCCCCTGGAGTCCGTCGCTCTGTTTCTCCTTCCTATTCCTGGTGAAACAAAGGCCCAAGGCTCCTGAAATGGAGCCCAGAACTTCTCGGATCAAGCCGGAGCTTAGAACACCCCAACAATGGTGGTCGGCTCCTTTTTGTGGAATTCGAGTCAAATAGAGCATGGAGATCTCCCTTCAATGGTGCCAACCTCCTCCGTCCACGTCACCGGCAGGGCAAAACGCGGGGCTTTGAGCTTCAGTCCCCAGATGTCCTCGCCGGACAGAGCCTGGAACTCCCTCCGTGGCACTCCACGAAGCTCCCCCGAAATGAAGCCCAATTGTCGCATCAGACTTGCGGGGAGCTCGCAGCTCCTTATCAATGGCATCCGCGACCTTCCGAAGTTCTCGGCCAGACCCAGCATCATAGAGGCCTATGAGACAGTTGCCCAGCTGCGCCATTGATGAAGTCAGATGAAGCCCTATAAATAACGCTCAACTTCCTTAAGTAGAATAGGGAAGGGAGCTCCTTGAAGGGCTGCCTGGCATCAGTGCATGTAGCAGAGCGCTGTACAATGTTTCCCTAAAAGTGCCGTCCAGCACCTTCATCACTGCTCATTCAACTAGCTTAGTCCCGGTTGGCTTAGGATTCGTTCGCCAACGGGGACAGTCCAGATGGATGAGGCCTAACAGCCCCGTGCTCATCCTAGCACATTTTGACAGATCTCTAAATACCATCGAGGCCCATGGACACGTTGTCTCGCCCTCCACAGGCGCACCTCTAAGTCGCCCCTCCGCCGGGGCATCCCAAAGCCGCCTACCGGGCGCACTTCTCAACCGCCCTCCGCGAGCACACCTCTTAGCCGCCCCTTCACCGCACGCATCCGTGGAGCTCTTGCTTCCAAATACATCCTACTCACACTCCTTTCATCGCTGCATCTTTACACTCCTGTCACGTTTACCTTTGAACGTACATTCCTCCGTTTATTATGGAAGACATCTGACTTGAGCGTCGGAGTGCCGACGGGGGATAGCCAACCGTTGGCCTCTGATATCTTATTTATAATTTATGTTGTGCAAGTTTCAAATTAACCGCGATGGAGACCGGACCCCCTCATGATCCTACCCGAACGAGAAATTTGAAAGCTTTCTAATCCGTATGACAATCGGGGACCCGGGACGTAACAATGATAGTCGCAGAGTCAAGTAGGACTACTATTCTCTATTAGGAGGGCTTTGTCCCGATTGTTGAAGTGTTGCATGTCAGCCATCTATTCAGAATAGTTATAGATGATTCAGAGCCTTCATATCTTTGGCAGAGTGGAATGAATCATCGATCAAAGACGTCACTAGCAACACAAGTATTTTCAAATGCATTACAGCTATATTGCCTGTATAAGCAATGTGTGGGAGATAGACTCTTCTATTGAGCTAACTTGAAGAATTGCATCGACTTCAAAAACCTTATGGGATGAAATCAGCGAAACTAAAGGGGTTAAAGCTGCAACTGAAATGGTGATCCTATTTGGCTGTCATCATGCTTAGGCATCTACAATAGAAGAAATCAGGGATTATAATCAAAGTACAAAAATGATTACAAAGATTTGAAGACTAGCTACTGGAACACGAGTATGTTCGAAAATCAACATATGATTAATGATCACCAGTCATTAAATAATAATAATAATATAAAATTGAAGAGATGGCCAGCATAGACAGATATTAATTGGGGACCAAGAGTACCTATAAATGATCGAAACAATTATTAATTGGGTTAGATCTTGATATAATCTAATATTAGAGTTTTGTGGACCTTGGTATTATCTTTTAATGATTGAAAGAAATTAATAACACTTAGTAGTCATAATTATTGGGTTTTA
>JAODPA010010590.1:0-13582 GCA_025585075.1 Nepenthes mirabilis | reverse complement strand
CATTCGAGGATAATTATGAGTTATGCATAATTCCATAAATTATATTTAATTATATATGTTTAATTGTAAAACTCTAAAAAATATATTTGTGATACAATGATGAAGAAAATGTGATTCAAAGACCCCTAAAATGATAACTGTCTATCGATGGTAAGAGATTCTGATCCTCCCTATGCATTATGATATCCACGTATCTGAATTGAATCCTAAAGAGACTTAAATTTGAAGAAAATATGATAATTGTATAAGTATTCGGAGGAAAATCCACAATATATAATGTGATTGAATTGTTCTCCCGGATGGAGATAATATGAATGGATTATGGTGGACATTCCCTCAAAAAGAATAAGAAATCATGAAACTAGGACCATGAATTTGTATTGATTGGATAGTATCCCCTAGCATGCCATCGATACCATAGTGGAGACCCAAGGATTACTCTGGCCGCTTTTCTTGGCCACTAATTGAAGCGGGTGATATTCATGGCTCGCCTTAGGATACTACTATGGAATAACGAGGATTGCCTTAATACCCTGAGGGATATGGGCAAATTGTTATTGGCTCGTCTACAGGCATGATATGTAGATGACCCCCCGACTGGGTCTAAGAATAAGTCTTTACGACCTTAAATCATGTGGAGTATCATGATCCTTTCCATGTTCTCTCGTATTGTTAGCTAATTTGACTTATTGGCCCTGGTCCGTAAAGATAAGTAATTATGCATAAGTTAGAGTTTCAAAAAGAAGAAAGATGAAACACGAAAAGTTAATTGTATTTTAAAAGTATAATCAATCATGTTTAATATTTATGTACCCTTATTTATCGCTATTACCTTTGAAAATATGATGCACTTGTTGAGATATTAGCTTACCCTTACTCATTCTTCCTTTCAGATGAGTTCGAGTAGGCTGTAGGCACAAGAAAGGCAAATGATATCAATCGAAGAGCTTTATAGACTTGCTGCACAATTAGGTACGAACAGAAAATTTGTATAAATTATCTCGATGATAAGATAGGATGTGTACTTAGTTTCTACTGCATATAATGGATATTATGCTTCCATAGGTTTTCTTTTTTGGTTATATTGGGTTTTCCTAGATGGCATCTCCTCCAAAATGACATCGTATCAGAGTTATGACGTCGGGACTACCTGTGGCATTATGGGGGCTATAGCGATCTTATGTATAAGTAGATATCGTACATGGTTGTATAAAATTGGTATTTGATGGATATTTGTATTATAAATAAAATTCTACCAGATTTTTGGTAGAAAAATTACAGTCCGTCACAAGATGAGACAATAGAGCTGCTGCCTGATGAGTAGGAGTGATGGAAGAACTTAGTTAAGGAAGCTTTGTGGAACCTTGAAGTCTTTTGAAGAACTTTTGAAATTTGATAATAGTGAATGTAAATATCTAATTTTGTTGATGGAAATTGTGTATTTATAGTCATGGCATGTTATGTTTTATGTTGAGACACTGCATTTTGCTTCCATAGGATTATCTTATGGATTTAGTATTGCTTTCACGTTTTAATTTTTGGATTTGTACAGGTTCCTAGATGGTATCTCTGTTTTGAACTCAAAATAGTGGATAGGATGTGTTGTGTTGGAGCCATGGATACATATATATGGTGTTTGAATGATCCTATGTTGTGTTGTAAATATCTGTGGAAGTCTTTTCTCTGTATGCTTTCTAGGTAGTGTAAACTTTAGGTTATTTGTATTGGTTTTTGTCAAGTTTTAGTAGAAACTCTGTCCGATTTTCTGTAGATATTTGTATTATTTTATTATGGTTATTAGTTTATCTATTTATTGACGGAGGTTATTAGAGAAAAATTATCCGTTCCGTCATAGAGATTGAGGGTAAAGATTGTTCGGTCCTCTTTCCCACAAGGGGAAGAGGTATTTATAAAATTGGGGACAACGCGGCCTTTCTTGAGCCTCATGGCTGATGTCGACTAGCTTGACAGATCCGTTGAGCTGTCTCAACGATTATGCATGGGGCGCATATGGTAACCATAGCTATTTGGGGACATTTTTTCCTTTTCAGGATGATCCTGGAGGTCATTGCATGGAAATTGCCTTTCGAGAAAATTTGCTAAGTTATAACTGCTATCTTGAGAAAATGCATGATCATGGACAATATTTTAAAAATATTTGTTGAGCTATCAGGATAGTGTTATGGCAAGTTTTCCTTGCTTTCTTGCGCTGTGCTGTTGGGGTTGTCGGCCGCCACACATGAGGGGCAACCACGGGTGCGTCACTGCATGCATCCCTAATTGCATGCTCCCCGCTAAATAGTTTCAGGTTGACTTGCCTGGGCCTTTGTCTCGACAATCTACATGATGGGCCACCATCCTTTAGGCTTCTCTCCTTTCGATGGGTTAAATAGGCTACTTCCACACATCCTGGGTGCTAGCCTTGAGAAACATCCATTGGACCGCTACTACTCCTATGGGCTAGGCTCTGAGTAGGCCCTTGTTTTGCCAGACCCATCACTAACCCCCATATTAGGAGGGCTGACTTGTCAACTCCTGGCATATTCATTGATGGGATGCCAGTTGTAGGCTAGCCTACGTGCTCCTTCCCCCCATGCACTCTATTGATTCACTGTTCAATGAGGTAAGATTTGATTCATTATATCCAGTGAGATTTAGGGCAATTATCTAAATCTAGTGATTCGTTGTCATCAGCGCCATCTTCTCGATTTAGTACTAGTCGGTATCATCCCTGACTATAAATGGAGGGGCTCTCTATACCTTGTACCATAAATCGTCTTCACTAACCACGTGGTGTGAGAGTTCGGAACTGGCATGGAGCCTATGCTACCACTGGCCAGAGTTGGTGGGAGTTCTTCTCTGATGTTCAAAATTAATGCTCAAGGATGCACTTAAAATCTAGCCTTGGTTACCCTCTTTTGTATGGAAAGTCACCTTAGTTTCTCTCTTTTGCACCCGGTCCATGCCTGACCTTGCATTTAACCAGTAAAGGCTTGGGTTCAGGTGGCTGTCCCATCTCTTTTTGTCAATGTTAGGTAGTCCTTTTTGGTACTGATCGGAAGGAGGGGTGTCTTAGGCCTATTTCGGAGAGACACCATTCTTCTAGTGCTCTTGGGAGGAATGTCCTATGGTAGGCTGCTTGAGATGGGAGTCTTCTTTTTCTTTTCTTGCTTGGGCTACTCTTCCTTGCAAGAATAACAGGGTCTTATTGCATGCTCTACTTGTTGTTTCAACCTCTTGGTGGGGTGGTTAGTAAGGAGGGTGTGTCTCTTGCAGTCATCCATCTTGAAGACTAGTTGGACGGCTCTAGTCAGGTTGTTGCTCTATGTATTTTTTATTTCCTTCTGAGTTGTATGTTCACTTATTGTAAGCTTGTTGTACTTTGTAAAAAAGATTAATGAATGAAATTGTTTGAGCATTATTTGTCTTCACATAGTGTGGCTCCAATATTCTTAGTGTGAATAGTTGAAGCGCTTGCATTATTTATATATGCGCATAACATTATTATTGTTCGTTTTATGACAGCCTAACAATACGGACTATGATTTAGGGTTTTTTGAAGGTACAACTTCTGTTGATTTTTCTGGCTGCTTGGTTAAAATGTGAACTGATTGAACCAGCCTCAAGCCTATCAAGTCTGTGCGTTGTTGGTTCACCATCTTGAAAAGTGGCGTGTCAAGATCGCATGCCACCAATTTTCCGCCTTGTAGAGTAGAGCAATGGGCTTTGAAACCTGTTCATTGATACTGATCTATCAAGGGTCAGCCGTCCGTGCAGGTTAGCGTAGCATCAGATCATCATTATGGGCACTACATGATTGACGTGTCTTAGCACTTCATGGTGCGGGCACGTGTCGCAGCTATTATGGGATGTGCCTCTTCGATACCCCTAAATGATGCCGTTCTAGGGACAGGGCTGTGTCTATTTGGGCACCATCCCTTCTGCTATTTTTGCACTTTTTCATTCTTCAATTTGCTTTGCCCTAATTTGCCTTTTTTTTGTCTCTTATTTTCATGGCTTCTTGGAGCGTTACTGCGATCTCATCTATCCTCACTTTTAGGTAGGTGGGGTTTATGTATAAGTACAACATCTTTAGCAACATCACGTACATTGTTCCCAAGGTTGATGGTACGGATTGCGACCCTCCCTCATGGTTCATCACCATCTATGATGAGCATTTGGAAGCCAGTCTTCATATTCTGCTTGCAAAGAAGTTAAGAGAGATACTGAGGGCTCTAGAGATCCCTATGGCTCACCTCCACTACAATGCCCTTCGATACTTAGTGACTCTATGCATCTTCTTTCGTACCAAATGGCTTACTCTGGAAGCCTGAGCTCTAAAGGTGATCTTTCGGATCAACTAAGAGGCTGACTGGGTTTTCTTCACCCTCGCACAAAGTTTGAAATAGGATAGGGGAACTCAGGCTCCATAAAGGGCTAGAAGATGCTTTTCTTCTTCATGGTGGTTGATGCAGATTGCAAAGTCCCAAATTATTGGGGCAGGGTCAACAATGCCTGCAGTGGTGACACCCTACCTGGCGAGGAATAGATGGTGCGGCTACTGACACCGCTGGTCAAGGAAAACGCTGACATCCTTCGTCGTACTGATCATTGGGTCTACCAAGGGGCATAAGATGGAGTGTAGTAGGAGGTTCGGACGGATGAGGGTGATACCTCTATAGCGTCAAGTCATCATCCAAAGAGGAAGTATAGGGATCTTCTTTCCTGGGACTCTCCTGAGCGGGACTCTTACAAGGTGGCTCCTCATTGCTTATTCTCCTTGTGGAATGCCGGCAGATCAACATGACCTGTGCAATGCTCTAGGTGCTAGTGAGTCATCGAGCAGGCTAAGCTTGGATGAGTTTTTGTCAGACCTTCTACGTTTCAACGAGTCACCTAGATGGATCGAGGCCAAGGAGCCCCCAACAGACTCTGATGCTGGAGCAAGGGACCTCTTGGCTAGCGGGCTGGGTGAATGGATCAATGCCATAGTTGCGACTGAGTGGTGTATCCCAACCTTGGGGGCTTCTTTTCCAAAAACATTTGTATCTATCTCACCCACTACTTCTACTGAGGAGGGTGCTAGAAGCACTCAGGCGGCGGAAGATGCGGTTGGAGATTGCCTAGAGGCTGAGGTTACTTCTGAGGGGGTATCCCATCCTAAAGAGTCATTGTCTGAGCCCTCAAGGGCTTTGGGTAGGATCGGTCCTCCTCCAAGTTTTTAGGTGCCTCATCCCTATAGTACGCAACCTCTGTGATCCTTGTCGATCCCTACTAGACCTAGTGCTGAGCATTCTCCTGGCTCATCACATTGGAGAGGGTTGTCTTACTATGAGGTACTACATCATTGATTTATCTTTTTTTCTTTTTTTGCTCTCTATCCCCATTCCTAACTAACCGTAGCTTGTTGCTTGGTAGGATGAGGAGGCACTTTGAGTGGTGGAGAGGGCATTGTATTGAAGGGATGCCGAGATCCTGTAGCAATCCCAAGCACATCTAGATCCTACTGTGCTGGAGGATGCGGAGCACTGAATGAACGATGCCGTCATTGAGACTTTACGGAGTAAAGAACGGGCAGCCTATATCAACCAGGAGCTATCAAAGTCAGAGGTGAGATCCCAAGAGCTATCAGAGGCAAATGCTCAAGCTCCATATCTGTAAGGTACCAATTTTTAAAATTTAGAAAATATGAGTAATTAAATTAAAATAAATAGATCGAGGTATAAGGGCACAGGAGGAAGTGGATCTAAGGAACGAAGTCCCAGAATTGGTAAAATTGAGAACTAGCATTATAATCTTGAAATATTAATCTGTAAAAATGATTCGGGTTTTAAATGATGGTAATCTCGAGGTATTAAATTAATATAATCTCAATTAGACTCGCGGTCTATAGGAAAGATACGTTTCGGTGTCGAAATCGGGCAGCGGTACTGGGCGGATTACTGGGCAAACAACCCAGCAGGCACCGAATCCAGTGTTGGCGCACCTACCGTGCGCTGTGGATGGCGCTCGAGCGCCTATCCACGTAAAAGCCACGTATAGGCTTTTAATCGTTGTTGCGATGCAGTTTGGGGGAAGAAGGAAAGCAGAGGGTTCAGGTAGAGAGAGAGGGAGGGAGAAGAGAGAAAAAGGAGCAAACGAAGGCTCTCGGGTTCGATTCTAACTTCGAGCTTGTTGGAGAAATCATAAATCGGGTCAAGGCTGGTACATCAATTTCCTTCTCTTCCGTTCTTTTTTATTTTTGTTTCATCCCCTTCAGGTATTATTGTTCCGATATCTGACCTATGCATATATTTGTGATACCCATGACTTGAATATACATACATCCCCTTCAGCTTTTGGCTCATCTTTACTTCTCCTTGTCTCCAGATTAGTACATATCTGTTATACTCAATGGGACAACGTAGAGATTCAAAGTGGACTAGAGTCTGGATTTGACAGATTATATCAAAGACTTATAATTTGTAGCTTTATATATCGCATGTGAAAATTATATATATTTATATTTCTTTTGGGAATCTTAATGCATATTATACATATAACTAATAATTAGATAGTTTAGTTTCTGCTGTATTTGGATTTGTTATACTTCCATAAGTTATTGTGGTTTGTAACAGGTACCTCGTGGCATCTCTCTTTGGCCAATGTTGTGTTTAGATACACAGCATTAGAGTTATGAATAATATGTGGCAAATGGATCCTGTGAGGAGTTGTTATAGTGCTGTGTTGTTTGTGAGTTTTTGTTGTATGTTGTCAATATGAGGGATGAATTGCATATATTTTATTTTGTATAAGAGATTGTATAGGTTTTTGTATCAGCATGATAGCCGTATTAAAGACAAAACTCAACCGGATTTTCAACAGAAAATACGATCTGTCACAGTTGGTATCAGAGCAAAAGAGATGGCTTATATTTGATTTGAATCATATACGTAAGTTTAAGATAGATTAAGATTGATTGAATAAGTGGATATAGACATAGGACAAATTAAGTTAGGGGGTCGAGCGCTCAGAGAGTGAGCAGTGAGCGCTACTAATCTGGATTCTGCGCTCACTAGGGGCTCGAGCCCACGGCAGGTGCACGTCAGGCCTGTGGCAAGTCTACTTCGCGTTTTCGCTATCCAGGACTCGTTTCGACGATTCTAACCCAATCTTTCACAACCTTAAACCCTAATTTTGATTGTATAACCTTAATATGTCATGAGTATTACAATTTGAAACCCGAAATCTTATTTATGGATTACATTTCTCGATTTACAACTTCAGTTTCCGATTTACCAATTCCTGACCTTTGGGCTTTTAAACCCAATTCCTCCCATACCCTTTGACATTAATTCAACTATTTTAAGTTAATTACTCATCTTTTATTATATTTCAGAAACCAGTACCCCTACGGAGCCCATCTTTCTCCTAATTATCAAGTTTTGGAAGCTCAGGTCATTACACTCTCCACCACTTATAGAAATTTCATCCTTGAAACTTGACGAGCCTCGAGATCCCCAAATCAAAGGTGATCTACCTTGCACTCCCAAATTATCTCCTCGATTAAACGATTACCCCAAAAAAACCAATAGCATTTGAGTTGCTCTGGTCCTTATTATCAGGTTCGTTCTATCATAACCTATATTGAAATCTCATTAGGAGACAAATTCTTAATTTTCCAACAACGACTTATCACGATTACGTATTTACTTCCATAATTTACGGTACCCGGGAAGATTTTTCACTATACTCCCAAGTTCAAGGGCAATCCATATCTATTAACTCCCTTCAATTTAGCTCAAATACTCAATCGGCTGAAAACTGTTATTTCAATTTACGCTAAGCCTTGAAAATAAGCATTCTTCCTGAACCTCAAATGTGACCTTAAAATATGGGGGTTCACTACATGTTCGCTGCCCAACTCTAATTAATTACCTAATTATGAATCGTCTGGTTACAATTTGCCGCTGTATCAAATTTTAACTTAACACCCAAAATTTTCGGATCAAGTTCAGTTAAGATTTTGGCATAAAGCTCAAATCACAAACAATCCTCAAGTCAAAATACTTTATATCCTCACTATTTCATTGGTATGTCATCAAACCGACATTTTTCTAAAATACACAATCCACATGAAACACTTAGATTACAAGGAAGCCATAATTAGAATATGTTCTAAGATGGCCATATCACATAAACAATCCCTACAAATCCTCAAATTTCAACTAGATTAGGAATTATACTAATATCAATCACCTGAAATTTCACATAGCCTTAGGCCATCACCCAAAATTTTTAGAACCCAAGCACTTAACAACTTCAGGACTCTCGTTGGCATACCCAGGAGCCAACTAATTCAACCAAACATATCACCCATAAACACGGTGAGTGGATCGCTCTAATTATCCTAAAACAAAACCATAAGGGCTTTTCATTTTTCTCCAATTTCATATTTCCCATACATCTAATATAATTCTGTCTCCCAATTCAAAAATATAATAATCCCATTTTCCAATTATTAAAACCTACTCACGACTTACCTTTCGCATCTCCTACGAAGCACTGAAAACGTATTAAGTCTACAAACTCCCAACATTAATCGCCTGTACTAATGTTCGCCTTCCTTAAAAGATACAAAGGTTCCTCTTCACAGTCCTTAAACTAATCTTGCCACTAGCAACATCATAAGATTATCTTTCCCTTGTAATACAATCATTCAGGCCCTTAAGACTATTAGATAATAGTTATCTCTAGAGATAATACTTATAAATCCTCAGAGTAAGGATTCCTTTTGGATATCCCTAGCTATGGGTGAAAAATTCCAACTTATGGGTCTCTCCCCTACTTGATTCGAGGGTAACCACCTATTACGATGCAAGAAAGATATAATCCCAGTTCTTCCTCAAAAAACATCTTATTCTACTATAATTTATTTGATCCCTCAGGGATCAACCTAAACGATATAGTTAACAATTTACCCTTCATTCTTCAAAAGCTATCATCACATATCTCATTTTGATGAATACAGATTGCTTCCGGTTTAATGTCCCACAGGCGCTACAATCATCAAGGAATGCTTGTAGAATCACTTAATAAATTTGGTTAAACCCAAGATGACCATGCACCTCCACGACACTAATCGTTCTTCTCAATTAGCCACCGCTTAAAGTCCCATGGATTCAAAATCATATTATCAAAGAGCTACATGCTCAACAGGGCTTTTCCTCGAACTAAACTCACGTTCCTTTCTTGATCAGGCCTTCAGTTAACAACCACTCTCAATCCATGACACAATTCCCAACAGAGTACATAGTTCCTACATTCCCTGAACCCATCAATGAGGTTATTTCAATATGGATCTGAATATGGTTGAAAGATCCAACCGATAATATTTATGAAGTGTCAATAGACCTTTAAAAACCCAAATGATGTTCCTGAGCTTTGTAGCAACCATATCCTCACCTGAATTTTGCCGTGGGCATAATTTTTGATTATCCACAATCAACACGTTATGAATACGGATTAATCTTAGAATTCACCTATCCATTCCATGTGCCCGCTTATCGATTGACTAATCTTCCAAGTAACTAATTGTGCAATCATCCACAAATAACCTCATTAGTTAATCTGGCTTCCCCAAAAGTTCCAAGATATTCTTAATGGTACCGAATCGAAGCTCCTTCAATTCCGCATGAGATCCTCAAAGCTAGTGTTGATCTCAACACAACCTCATTTACTCATCAAAGGCAATTAGCTTGATTTTTTCCTCCAAATGTATATTTCCAAGACTTACACAACTAAATTCCTTAGCGACCACCAAATGGACTTTAAAGGGGTGGTCTCATTTACTAATTAGACTTAATGCTTATCTCCAATTGGATCAACTATACCTCTTATTCAAAATTTATAATTTGATTGTAAGGCATAATATCTTATCAATACAATCCACACCAACACCCACGAACACCTTTTCAATTCCTACAGGATTTGCATCACTCGGAATTTAAACTCCCAATTGTTACAAAATTGATCATAATTCGGCATCCTTAAATTCACTATACCAAAGTCGACTCCAAGTGACCTTAACTTCAAGCCATTAATTTCACTTTAGCCGCCGTACTTACTAGGTTAACCAAGCATCCCCCTTCTCAGCGAATTGCTAGACTAAGGACCTCAGCTCAGAACAAATCAAATCTGAACTCTAATCCAAAATCAATTAACCTAGGCCTCAAATTAGAACCAACCATCTTAAGCATTAAATAGGCACCAATCAAATTTGAACCTCAAGGTGCCTCTCTACAACTCCTCTCGACCTCACAATCATCCACTACTACGAATGGGCCTTCGCTTAAGAGCCGTAACGACTACTAATATCCTATCTAAAGGCAACAACATGGTCAAATTATTCTTAAGGTACTATCTAGGGTATAGGAGTTAAACAATCAAGCCCATCCTCTATTTCTAATTTAGTTCAACCTAAACTAGCCAACCGAAATAACTAGAACTATTTTGTTCCAATTTAATTTTCCTACACCTATGTCTACCTATCTGATCGATTCAAATTGATCCTAAGCTTCCGCATACGATTCAAATCAAAACTAATGTATCTCTTTTCTCTGATACCAACTGTGACGAAATGGATTATTTTTTTCTAATAACCTCCGTCAGTAAACATACCAAACTAATACCCATAATTAAATAACTTGAAACTCTGCAGAAATTTTGGTAAACTTTTTTCTACAATTGGACGAAAATAAAAAATACAACCTACTTAATTAAAACCAATATAAGCACGCATCTATTCAATTATCATAATTCATCCTACAATACACATACACATGGTCGACAAATACCATATCATCCAGGACTCCAACACAATATTCACAACTACCATATTAGACTTAAATAAAGATACCATCTAGGCTTAAACAAATTCACAATTAAGAAACAGTGGAAGCAAAACTAGATATATCAACCGCCTGTAAAAACATAACAAAATCTATAATAATACATAACATACTCTGCTACATTCCTTTGTACAATATAAATCTAACTTAACTATTTTCATTCCCTTACATTAAACATATACAATACTATAAGTCTTTAGAGTCCAACCGATCTATTTACCTTATCTCCCGCATTATTCTAACTAATTGAGTATCAGCTCGTAGCGCTTATCTGGAAGGGAGAAAGGCAAGAGTGAGCTTATAACTCAACAAGTACATCATAATAAAGTATTGAATGATAATAATGAAACTAAACTAGAGAAAGATATATAATCCAGAAAAAGATACATAAACGGAACCTACATTGACATGCTTGGGGTATAATTTTTTTCTTTTCTTTGGAGCGTAAACATAATAAAATTATTCATCTTTACGGACCTAAGCTAATAAACCCTACTAGTCAAAAGAGCGAATAATCAGGGATAGATTGTGTTCACTCTATACAATCCCATGCCAAAAATAGAATAGACGTATCCCTTCTAGCGGGATCAAAACAGAATTTTCTCTCGAAGGTAGGTTAGCTATAGAATTTCTATCCTCCCAATTTAATACCCCAAGGAGAGGTGGACTACATATTACTCCATAGACAGAGTTATCCCTGAGTACCACCGTAATGTCCTAAGGTATGTCCATAGTATCACCTGCTACAACATGCGGCCAAGACAAATCCTTGAATTTCCACTATCATACTAGTGACATGCATGGGGACATTATCCATCAAAATATAAATCCGGATCCTAATTTTTGGGTTACTTATTCTTTTGAGGAAGGATCCACAAAACTTATTTCACAAATATAACTTATTTTTTAAATATCTCCATCTTAGAGATCAAATCCATCAAAATCCCAAATGTGGAATATTCCTCCAATTATTCATGTGCTTATTATTTTGCTTGCGGATTTAAGTTTTTTCTCGACTTTATTTACATACACGAATATCATATACATATGAAAGATTCAAAATTCTTACCATCAAATAACAGATTGACTTACAGAGCTTTTATGACTTAACTTATTGTAATATCTCGAAATATTTTTATCTAATTAAATTGGGATTATTTATTATTTTTGATAATTTTGGATAATTCGGGCGCGAGAAACATTAATTAAATATTATAAAATTTTGGAGAATAATTGGATCTAATAGACCAGCGTTCGAAATGCGCCATTCGGTCATTCGAATATTGCGATTTAAAGAAATGGATAGGTATATGTATGTATGTATTTTTTTTTTTTTTTGGTAAGTGAATTTGGCTTAAAGGGAAAAGAATATAACATAGACATTGATCTTACACCAAGTGTTTTTCCGACTTGGAGTGAAATCAAAGTCACCGGGACATACCCCAATCATCGCAATACAGAGGATACGCAATCAAAAACACCTAAAAAATCTACGTTATACAACGAAAACTGAGGACCACAATATATACAGATGGGCCCGAAGCAACACATACTGCATTCTGCAGCACAGCAACGCAGCAAAAAATCAATCCCACCGCAGCAACACAGCAGCAAAGCATTCTGCAATGCTGCACAGCACAGCACACATTAAGCCCACCGCAGCATTCATTCCAATGCCAGCAGTATAACAATCGGAGACAAACAGTGGAGCCAGCCACATTCCGGCGTCGCAGCTACCAACGGCAGCACAACATGGAGAGAGAAATAGTGCTCCAGCAAAGGGAAGCAAAGCTGATATCAGCAAAGCTTCAATCACTCTAGCCACATCGGCATTCGTCAACACCAACCAAAATAGCATCAAGCTGCCCAACATGATCAACTGAAAATGAAACCGGAAATTCAATTCGGCTACAGTAACGCCAAATCAGTCGAAAGTCAAATCAGCCTTGAAATCGGCAATTGAAAACAGCCACAGATATGCCAAACCAGCCATAAGTCGAATCGGCAGATGAAGTGCAAGGCCAGTTCAGCAATAGACATTCCATGTACCGCATGCCAAGTCGGACTCAAAGTCACCCGGCAATTGATGTGCCTAGTCCGCAATTCCAAATCGGCCACAATTCGAAGTCGGCAGTTGATCATCAACGCCAACTCGGCCAAAACCAAACCGGCATTAAGATTGGCATTCTTATGCTTCGACATCTTCAAGATAGCAACAGAAGCACTACAACCTCAAAATCACATCGCAGCAGCAGAGATTTGCTCCTCAGTAAACAAAGAGGGAACAACAAAGTAGTCAAAGCTACAACATCTTCAAGACAGAATCCAACCACACCAGGTGTAGGGGAGCTCATCCTCCACCTTACCCGGGTATGGCAGATCAGCCCAAAATCTCATTCACACCCAACAAAGCACATGCTCCCAATCACAAAACATGTCCACAGACAGAACCGGTAGATTACAGGAGACTGGAATCGGCCAAATTCCTGAGCTGCAACAAACAGCAAGCTAGTCGAAACTTCCGCATCGAAACCAGAACAGGGACAAAAAGTTCCAGCAGCCACATCAGCCTGAGGCATGGAAGCCCAGCCCTAATCTGAGGAGGCGAGAGACCCACCGAAAGTCAAATTATAAATTTGAAAGTATGTATGTATGTATGTAATAATAATAATAATAATGATAACCATAGTAAT
>JAODPA010010579.1:0-13582 GCA_025585075.1 Nepenthes mirabilis | reverse complement strand
CGTCATTTATTTATTAATTTTAATAGATCCAATAATCATGGGCCAATAGATCAGGCCCCCCCAGCAAGCCCACAATCCATATTCCTTTCAAATTAAAAGTCCCACATTACTTTTTGAAAAATATTATATCTGTAAATCCGACTATAAAAACAAGCACATTCATGCATTGAATGACAAGTTGGAGAAGTTCAAAAAAGCTCCACAACGCTTCATATGGCTTGAATAATGGTATAACCGTTACTAGCCAATCTCTAATGAGAGCAAATTGGCGGCCAGGAGACCCTCGACTCTCCTCTCATCCAGGAGGCCCCTCGGCTCTCCTCCCATTTGCGGCCCCTTGGCTACCTCCAATTCTTGAGGTGTTAGTCATCTCGTTTGGAGGCCGTTGGACCTCTTCCGCTGGGAGACCCTCAGCCCTCCTCCCATTCAGAGGCCATCAGCCTTCTGTCAGTTAGGAGGCCCTCAGCCCTCCGTCTGTCAGGAGGCACTCATCCCTCATCTAGTCCGGAGACTCTCGGCCCTCTGCCTCTACAGGGCTCTCAGCCCTCCTTTCGTCCGGAGGCTCTTGACCCTCCACCAGTCCTAGAGGCCCTCAGCCCTCCACTTGCCAAGAGGTCCTCAACCTTCCTCTAGTTCGGAGGCCCACGGCCCTCCGCCACTAGGAGGCTTGCAGCCCTCCACCTGTCCGGAGACCCTCAGCTCTCTATCCAGGAGGTGTGAAGCTCTCTTCTTTCTAGGAGGCACGAGGGCCATCGGCCCTCCGCCACTGGGAGGCCCTTAGCCCTCCTCCAGTTTGGAGGCCATCAACCTTCCACCGTTCGGAGGCTCTCAGCTCATCGCCAGCCAGGAGGCCTTTAGCCCTTCGTCTTGGAGTCACGATCCCTCCATCATGGAGTCAGGAGCTTACTGTCCAAGAGTTAATCATCTACTCAAGTTCTTGGTTATCAGCGACGGAGACCGGATCCGATCCAAATCGATCCGCAACGGAAGATTGGAAGGCTCCCTAATTCGAACAAAAATCGGGGATCCGGGACGCAACATTGGTTCCGTCTGTGAAAAACGCGACAAAAAGTCTAGCGTCACCCCTCAAAACTCAATCTCTTACGTAGAACAAACACGGTCAATACCCGTGCTCTAGGAAGCACGTCGGTTGAAGATATCGCATCCCATAGCGACGACCCCTCATTGGGTAGCCATGCCGATAGGTGATTGACGCCAAATGTATGAGTGCCAGACGCTCAATAGAGCACCCTCTACTTGATCGACTGCATCCGTCAGACGATGTAACCTGGGGGCTTCTTCGTTCGGCTTTCAAGCGATCCTAGAAAGTCACATCCTCAGAGGATCAATCGGCCTGATGACCTCAAGACCCAGGCGGCCCCTAGTACCTATCTCATCAGCCCGACGACCTCGGAATTCGAGAGTATCCGAGTGACAGGGCCCACGCTCGGAGAAATGATCAATCCGGTTCCAAGGAGCTAGGCCAAAGGGGTCAAACTGCACAGCAAAGCTTCCCTCAAAACTTAACCTTCGCTTCCGTCCTTCGCTCTTCAACTAAATAGAGCGTCTTGGAGCTCTATAGAACACAAAAGCACTCCGGCACTCCATCTCTCATTCGGCCGGCTTGTAGAAGTTTTTCGAACTGAGGAGCTCTTTGATATTCCAGTCAAACTGAGGAGCATTCTGGCATTCCAATCAGATTAAGGAGCATTTTGGCTCTCAAGGCAGTCACCTTCGTTGCTAGATTTTCTCTGGTCTCACGGAGCTCTTATCGCCAGATCTTCTTTAGTCTGCCGGAGCTCTCGCCACCAGATCTCTCTAGCTTGTAGGAGCTCATCGTCGCCAGATCTTTTCTGACTTGCCGTATCTCCTTACCGTCGGATCTTCTCTGGCCTGCCGGAGCTCCTCTTTGTCGGATCTTCTCGGGCCTGTCGGAGCTCTCGCCACCAAATCTTCTCAGGCCAGATGGAGCTCTCACTGCTAGATCTTCTCCAGCCTGCCGGAGCTCCTCATCGTCGGATCTTTTCTGACCTGTCAAAGCTTTCGCAGCCAGTTCTTCTCTCGCTTGTCGAAGCTCTTCACCGCCAGATCATCTCTGGCTTGACCTTCACTGCGCAGCATTGCTCCGATTAGTAGGCCGATCCCTCTACAACCTGTTGCTTGGTAGCAGATCCTGTAAAAGTTATGACAAAACATGCAATGGGGGCTCAATGTTCTCAACCCACCAACCATTGCATTGCAGAAAATATCATCCGGCCAAGCGCTGTATTGGTTCGGGTTACCTGAGGCAGTACTAGCCGACAATGGGACCCAAACCGTTGGCCAACAGGTTACCGAGGCGGTTACAGCACGCTACCCAACCAATTCATGGTAAAGGACCAAACCCTAAGGAGCATAGGGGCCATAGGCCAATGCACCTGCCAAAGCGCCCCAACGACCCTCCGAAGTGGTGCACGCTACTAGTTCACTCGATACAGTGAGTAGATTACAAAAGCACCGCTCACGCACCAACGACGATTCCACGTTGGATTCAGGTAAGTCTTTCATATTTATTACTACTTGCTTGAATCATATTTCCGTTAATAGGATAGAAATATTATATGCTCATATGAGTAACTACATAATGCTACATGAAATGATGGGTTCTAGACTACCCCTAAGTTGGGAGGATTTTTCACCCTTTCATAACTAAACTCTGGTCATCCAGGCGGCCTGTAAGTGGTCGAATTAAACCTCGGTCCCGTCACCGAGCGGCCCATGTGTGGTCGAACTCAAAACCTTAGGGGGCGTTCTAGTATGCGTGCGGTATCCTCCTCCCGAAGGAGAGAGCACCATCAGTCAATGACGGTCGGTGGACTAGGACCAAACGCATGATAGCTACGACGTCCTTAAGAAGGACCGAGCATTGACGGTACATGCAGGTGACGGCCTAGGCTAGCAAAAGCCCGGTAATGGAAGCTTTCATGCTTAGCCGGCAATCTCATCTTCTCAGTGCCACGACCTCCTCTTGGCATGGGCGAGCGCAACCAACCAGACGTGTTCGTCCAAGGCTAGAAGGCTTAGATGACAACCGCGTCTCCACAGGGCCAAAACTTCCCTTTACGGGAATGATCAGGATCCAGCGTAAATTTACACCAGTAGCCCTGACATTCTACTAGAAAGCAAAGCGGCATCCTTGAAGAGGGAGACATAGAAATCGGATCCCAGTCTTGGCCGTGGTCACGATATCGACCCATTTGCTCGATCCGAGATTCAAAGGATCCCCAGTTTCACCAATTGAGCTTCCTGGAGGTTCCTCAGTCCTAATCCCATTGGCTGACTCGCCAACGGCAAGAGCCCTTCCACGGAGCGCAAGGTGCACCCTATTGTTACAGCTTAAACGATCAGCTATCTTTAGGCAACTCACCTCCCGAGCTCTCGAAGCACGTCCTTATAGTGGGGAGATCTGATCACGAGCCTGAGATCTTCCATCTGCGTGCTCCTAAGTCTTGCCTGATACTCGAAAGGCTCGCAATGGATCCGGTCAACAAAGATTTTCAGCTTAGAACTGCTCTCCGGATTTAAGAACTTCGCCGGTCAATGGATTCGCTTAATAAAAATTTTTGACTCTAAACTACTCTCCGGATTAAAGCACTTTGCTGGTCAACGGATCTGGTCAACTTGTACTTCTGGTCTGCTATCTGGATTGGAGCACTTCACCGGTCAATAGACCGGACAACCAGCATTTTCGTTCCGCGCAACTCTTCGATTGGAGAACTTTACCGGTCAACTTGTATTTCCTATCCGCTCTTCGGATTCGAGTACTTTGTTGGTCAACTAATCTGGTCGACCCGCACTTTTGCTCTGCTCTCCGGATTTGAGCGTTTCGCCGGTCAACAGATCCACCAATAAATATTTCCGACACTAAACTGCTTTCTAGATTTGAGCACTTCACAGGTCAACATTTCCGATCAACAAAGATTTTCGGCTTTGAAATGCTCTCTAGATTTGAGCACTTCACCAGTCAACAAATCCGGGGAACAAAAATTTTTGACTCTGAACAACTCTTCAGATTTGAGTATATCGCTGGTTAACTTTTTCGATCAGCAAAGATTTTCAACTCTGAACTGCTCTCTGGATTTGAGCATTTTTTTGATCAACAAATCCGGTCAACCAGCTTTTTTGACTCCGCACTGCTCTCCGGATTTGACCGCATTGGTCAACAAAATCTGACAACCATATTTCTGTCTCTATTCCGCTCTACGGATCAAGTGAAGTGGTCAACTATCAATCTGGTTCCCTCCACTCTCCAGATTTAAACTTTTTGGTCAATGAATCTAGGTCAAGGGGACAACATGACCAGTCTCGTCCAATCCATCGGCATGGGGAGCTAGTGATGAGTCCAATAACCATTGGCCAACGGGCCAGGCCCCACAGTAAGCCCACAATCCAATATATTCATTTCAAATTAAAAGTCCAACATTACTTTTTGAGAAATAATACATCTACAAATTCCACTATAAAAGTAAGCACCCTTATACATTGAATGACAAGTTGGAGAAATTCAAAGAAGCTCCATAAGGCTTCATATGGCTAAGAGAATGGTGTAGCCGTTGCTAGCCGATCTCCAATGAGAGCAAATTGGCGGACAGGAGACCCTTGGCCCTCCTCTCATCCAAGGGGCCCCTCAGCTCTCTGCCCATTTTGGGCCACTCGGCCACCTCCAATTCTTGAGGTTTTAGTCCACTCATTTGGAGGCCGTCGGACCTCTTCCGCCAAGAGGTCCTCAGCCCACTTCCCATCTAGAGGCCGTCAGCCTTCTGTCAGTCAGGAGGCCCTCAGCCCTCCGTCTGCCAGGATGCCCTCATCCCTCCTCTAGTTCGGAGGCTCTCGACCCTCTGCCGCTAGGGGGCTTTCAGCCCTCCTTCCGACCAGAGGCCCTAGTCCCTCCGCCAGTCCTAGAGGCCCTCAGCCCTCCGCTTTCCAGGAAGCCCTCAACCCTCATCTTGTTCGGAGGCCTTCGGCCCTCCGTCGTTAGGAGGCTGAGTCCTCCTGTCCGGAGGCTCTCAGTCCTCCATCCAGGAGGCGCAAAGCTCTCCTCCTTCCAGGACGCACGGGGGCCATCGGCCCTCCACCACCTGGAGGACCTCAGCCTTCCTCCAGTTTGGAGGCCATCAACCCTCCGCCGTCCAGAGGCCCTCAGCCTTCCACTAGCCAGGAGGCCTTTAGCCCTTTGTCTTGGAGTCACGATCCATCCATCTCGGAGTCAGGAGCTTATATTGTCTAAGAGTTAATCCTCTACTCAGGTTCTTGGTTATCAGTGACGGAGATCGGACCCGAATTAGATCGACCTGCAACGAAAGATTGGAAAGCTCCCTAATCCGTACAACAATCAGAGACGCAACAGATTTATTTATTATTAGTGGATTCATAATAATAATAATATAATAAATAACGATAAATATAAAAAATAGTACCCTAATATTTCTATTATGATTATATCGAATCAACTTTGCCACAACAAACATTATTATTTAAGCAGATTAAATATTCTGAGATCTAAGATTCAGTTATCGTTGATGCAAAATTATCCTATTTTATTATCATCACAAATCTTCAATTTAATGAAGAAAGGGGACTCTAGTTCTGATACGTCTTGGATCCAAACCTGAACAGTTTGGGTGAAGTAGTGTGTCTGATTTTAATTTTCATTCATTTAGTTTTGAGTCCTGTACACCACAATTTAAACAAGAGGTCAAGTGACGACATGATTTGTTTCCACCGAAAATACTCTAATACTCAAGTCAGTAATCAGCCTTTTGAAGAAAAAAATGTGGATGCAATGGATGTAATATGAATGTTGATGAGTGTTTGGAAGTTGGAGAGCACTCGTGGGAAGAGTGGCTTCATTATTACCCATGAGGAGCAGCTTCTTTGAGCACTGAATTTTTGGTAATTAGCAGCAGAGAGAAAGAGAGCTGAGAGCTTCATGATTGCTAGAGAGCTTTCGTGGGCAAGAGATTGAGTTTGCAAGCGTGACTGAGAGTGTGCCTTTGAAGGGAGCTCCCATGGCCTTTTATAATAATGGCCCTAGGCTGCTTCCTTATGTAGAGGGGCTTGATGTGCGTGCGCTATTGGAGATCGTTGCCTTTTCTGCGTAGGCGTGATCGGCGTTTCTGATTGTAACACTTAAAGATGCTGATCTCCTTCATCCTACTAGGATTTTCAATAGATAGCGCACAGATTCTGGCGCCTTCATCTTGGAATGCGCATTGATTCTAGAGGTGACCATTATAATAAAACTTTACTTCTTGGAGATGCAAAAAATTATGGTAGATGACCGTCGTAGCTCTGAGATGGACATGTGGACTAATTAATACTTAGGCCGCGTGCGTATTGGCCCCAGTTGGTCTACTGGCCACTTCTTCGGTCAACAGAATGTTTGACTGTTCTAGGCTCTAATGGGTAGTCCTACTCTTAGGCCACCATCGGCAAACTTACTCTTCATTCGGTCAAAGACAACGTTGACCGTCAGGACAGAATTAAAAAATTATGGATTTGGACTGTTTTCACATTCGTGGATCAGTCCGTTACTGGCATCCCCATCACTAGTTCTCGATGCTAGTAGTCTGCAACTCTGACCTCTAGCATGTTCACGATGGGACATTTTTTGCTGGGCAATTTATTTGAGACAGCTTGAAATTAGTAATGGTTCTTGGTTTGCTGATCGCATCGCCTGCAATTGTTAATCGTAACGCCAAGATTCAGAGAACTGAATTGGAAAAAAGATTGACCAAATTTGTTGACCGTTTTGGTAAGAATATGGAAAACTCGGCAGGAACAGAAACGATGACCGTTTTAGCAAGAATCCGGAGAACTAAGCATGAAGAGCAACGTTGACCAGATTTGTTGACCGCTTTGGCCAAAATTCGAAGAACTTGTGAGAATTTAAATGACGTGCTATCATGACACCGGACAATTAGACAAAAAGTTTTGCCACGTGTCAACACGTAGCGAATTTACGATCATGAAAATATAATGTTAATAGCACGCTTATACCATACAAATGACCTACTTGGGTCTTCACTGGAAGTAATGGTTTAGGTGGACCACGTTCTACATTCGTTGGACCAACTTGCCATTTTGGATTCAGAGCCAGTATACTCCATCCCGTAGGACAGCCGAGACTAGAAATGGGCTTTTCCAATTCGAAAAAAGCTTGTTTCGGTTAGTGATCTGACCCGTAGCCTTTATATTTCATAAGGCCAAGTTTCCAATTTTGAATTGTCGTGTTTTCACTTTCTTACTGTAATAGTGGGCGATTCGTTGTTGGTAGGCTATTGTCCGCATCCTGACTGCGTCGTGGGCTTCCTCCAACAAGCCTAGGTGTTTCCTGAGCTTCCAGGAGTTACCAAGTGGGTCAAAGGTTTCAACCCTAAGACTTGGGAACCCGATCTCAACGAAATTACCACTTTAGTCCCGGAATAGAGACTAAAAGGTGTCTCGTGAGTTGGTTCCTTGGTAGTTGTCAGGTTTGGCCATAGGACGAAGGGCAGCTCGTTGACCTAGGAGCCTCCTGCGTCCTCCAACTTGGTCCTTAGACTGTGGAGTAGCATATGGCTGGTGACCGCTACCTGTCCTTTTTCCTGGGGGTATACTACTGAAGTATGGATCAATTTGATGCCGTGATTGGTGCCATACTTGGTGATTTGTTTTTTTTAAGAATTGGGTTCTATTGTTGAATACAATGATCATGGGAACGCCAAATTTGCACACTGTACTTTGGCGGATGAATTCTAAGTCATTGTGCTCAGTGATTTTAGCCAGTGGGGAGACTTCAACCCATTTGGTGAAGTAGTTAATACCCGTGATGATGAACTTTCTTTTCTCAGTCGCGATGGAAAATGGACCGAGAATATCAAGTCCCTACCGTGCGAAAGACCAAGGAGTTTGGAGGGATCTCCACTCTATGGGCTGCTGATGGTGAAGATTGCCATGGAGTTAACAATTCTCACACTTTGTCATGAACTCTACGGCGTCCTTCATCGTAGGCCAGTAATGTCGTTGACACATGACCTTGAACGCTAAGTTCTTATCGCTGATGTGTGATCCACATATCCCAAGGTGGACTTCTCTAAAAGCGTAGTCGGCTTCCTTAAGAGTAAGACATTGCAGGTACATAGTCAAGTAGCCGCGGCAATAGCGCTGTCTATAGACTATGGGATACCAGCCAACCGTCTTTTTAATTCGCCTGGCTACGTCTGTGTTCTTTGACAGTGCTCCATCCATCAGATATCTCCAGTAAGGTGTCATTTAGTTTTCAACATCGGAGACATGTATCGCTCCCTATTCTTCTAAGCCGGGAGTGCTCAAAACCTCCATAATGTCCGTTGAGTACAGTTTTGGATCGTTGGCCGTCGCTGCTACCCTGGCAAGTTGGTTGGCATTCCAATTCATAATTCTGGGGACATGGACCAGGCTCAACTGGTCAAATCCCCGGATTGCATCCTTCGCCTCAGCCAAGTATTTGGCCAAGAGAAGGTTGCACGCTCTAAAGCTCCAGTTATTCTGGTTAATGACTAGCTTTGAGTCGCAATAGATGGTTAACGGCCTAATTGAGCACTCTTTGGTATGTCGTAATTCGGTCAATAGGGTTTCGTACTCGACAACGTAGTTAGTGGCCGAAAAATTGAGTTTAAGGGAATATTTTACCTCAAATCCTTCTTGGGTCGTTAGAACTACTCCGACACCGCTGCTTGAGTTCGTAGACAAATTGTTCACATTGAGAAACCATGTCGGCTGTTCTAGGTGGTGATCCATGTCCTCAGTGGGGTGTTCATCAATAATTGGGGTTATGGTCTCGATAATGAAGTCCACTAGGGCATGCCCATTGATGGCGAGTTTGGTATGAAATTCGATGTCGAACTCTCCCAACTCGATAACTCACTTAACCAGCTGCCCGAAAACGTTAGATTTCTGGAGAATACCCCTCAGTGGTTGGTCGGTCAGGAGAACCACGTGATGAGCCTGGAAGTACAATCTCAACTTGTGGGCTGAGAAGACAAGTGTCACAGCTAGCTTTTCAGCGCACGGGTAGCGTGTCTCTGCAGCGGTCTGCGTCTTGCTCACATAGTAGACTAGTCGTAAAAAGTCGGGGTCCTGGTGAATGAGAACAGAGTTAAGAGCCATCTCTGGCACCACTAAATAGCGGTATAGCTCTTCTCCGTCCATGTGTGACGTGAGCAACGATGGACTGGTCAAGTACTAGTTCAACTCATCTAAGGCCGCCTAGCACTATTTAGTCCACTAGAAGCTGTTTGCTTAAGTCCCCCTCAGAGCCTTGAAGAAAGGCTGATACTTATTCCTCGAATTTGTCAAGAAGTGGAATAGTGCTGCCAGTTGTTCGGTTAGCCTTTGGACGTTTTTAACCCTCCATGGTGGAGACATGTCCGTGAGGGCTTTGATCTTCTCTGTGTTTGCTTCGATCTCTCGCTAAGAGACAATGAAGCCCATGAACTTCCCTTAGGATACCCCAAAGACACACTTTAAAGGATTTAACTTCGTCCAGTGCGCACGGAATATCTCAAAGGACTCAATCAGATCGCGAATATGGTCGCTGGTGGTCTTACTCTTGACGAGCATGTCCTCGATGTATACCTCCATATAGCGGCCGACCTATTTCTCGAATATCTTGTTCACGAGCTTTTAATAGGTGGCGCCTGCGTTTTTCAGACTGGAAGGCATGACCCTATAGTAATAGGTGCCTTGGTCGGTCATGAACGAGGTGTGCTTCTCGTCATTTGGGCTAATCCGGATTTGATTATAATCTGAGTACGCATTCATGAAACTCAGTAACTCGTGTCCAGAAGTTGAGTCCACCAACAGGTCAATTCCGAGTAAAGGAAAGCTATCTTTTAGGCAGACTTTGTTGATGTTTGTGAAGGCAAAGCACATCCGTTATTTTTCGTTACTTTTCTTTACCAGGACGACGTTAGAGAGCCAATCCGGATATTAGACTTATTTGATGAAGCCGACATCCAGAAGTTTCTTCACTTCTTCTCGAATGACGATGAGCTTTTCCAAGAAATGGTTCCTCCGCTTTTGCCTGATGGGCTTATGGTCGGGATAGAGGCCCAACTTGTGAATTATTACTCCGATCAAAATCGCAAGTATATCAGCGGGTGTCCACGCAAAGACTTCAGCGTTCTTATCAGCTCGTGACGTAGTTGTCTGGCAAGTAAGCCCCCATTTTGCACAAACCTTTGTGGGTCCTCTGGATTTAGTGGTACTAAGTCAGTTGCCTCGTCGGCCTACGCCTTCTATAAGGTTGTCTTGTCTGGATGGTCCAACTCTCCTGCAGGTCATTTGCTACTGCTTGGTGCAATCTTAGACATGTAACATGTCCGCCCAATCACTTGGTCACCCAACACTTCACTGGTACCGTATGCAATCGGAAACTTAATTTTTAAGTGTGGTATCGAAATGACGGCACCAAACATTGCTAGGTGTGACCGGCCTAGGATAACGTTGTACACGGAGGGCCTATCGACGACCAAGAAGGTAATTGTATGACTCACCATTCTAGGGTACATGCCCAGGGTGACTTCCAATTATATCATTTTTTGGACGACCACAGGTTCATTGTCTAGGCCGTACAGTGGCCCTCCGACAGGTTTCAGTAGATTTTTTTTAATCTAAGTTTAAAGAAAGTATCAAGATAGAGCAAATCCTTGGAGCTTCCATTATCAATGAAAATTTATTTCAGTTAGTACTCTACGGTACTATTTAAAACGAGTGCAGATATAATAAGGGGATCAGCGTGTGAGAAAGTTACATGACTTATGTCACTATCACTAAAGCTAAGGACATTTTCTTTCATTTTTTTACTTCTTCCACCTGGCTTGTCGTTCCTTGTTATCTGCTTGGATTTTGGCATGTCGGATCGTGATCATATTGACTATGTCAGCTACGACCCGGTGCCGTGGCTGGGACGTATCTGATCATTCCCCGCCTAAGATGCCAGAACTCTGCTAATGGTTCCTGATGAACCTGGTGAGATGGCCCCTTTGGATGAGATCCTTGATCTCCAGTTGGAGTGTCTTGTAGTTCACTATGGTGTGTGCTAGAGATTGGTAGAAATCGCAATACTTAGCTAGATTTCCTCCATCCACGTTATTCAGTAGTTTTGGCTATTTGAGAAACTTTTCACCATAGATCTGCATAAGGATGTTGGCCCATGTGTCGTTGAGAGGAGTCAGGTTAATTGACCTATACTCATTGTCGTCCACTGCTCCGATCCTGTGCTACTTTCGGGGGGGATTGTCGCCGCTACAGTTCTTCCTCTTCCCATCGGCAGGGAATGAGCGAGGCTGGTTGGTCCTTTCAGGGTACTTTGCCTCGTTAGCCTCCTCGACAGTTGCGTAAGCTGTGGTGATAGACTCACTTTTCGGAAGGTTTGCGGGTTGTTGTGCGATAGGTGCCTGAAGAAGTCTCCGTGCGTGAAGGCTAAAATGAAATTGTCAAGTTTCATCTCCTCTGTAAGCTTGGGGATCTTCCTGGCTTCCGCTGCGAAGTCTCTAGGAACTTCCGTGGATTATCTCCCTGTCTCTGCTTGATATGGGAGAGATGCTATGGCTACTTTTCTTTCCGATGGCTAGAAGCGTACCGGGTAAGAAAGAGGTCAGAGAGCTTTCGAAAGTTTTGGATCAAGTCTGATGGGAGCCGGTGAAACCAAATCCAAGTGTCTCCCTTCAAGATGAGCGGGAAGTATCGGCACATCATTGAATCCTCCATACACTGGAGACTCAGATAGGTGTAAAAGTGATCTAGGTGATTCATAGGATCAGTGCTCTCATTGTAAGAATCCAGCGCTGGCATCTTGAACTTGGCCGGCAATGGGCGGTTCAAGATCTCAGCAATGAGAGGAACTCTCTCAAGATCAGTGGCGTGTTCGTCATTTTTGAACACGTGGTTCCAGATCTTGTCGATTTTGTACTTTCACTCGAGAGGCGCTCGCATATCTCTTGGAGTTGAATTAAGTCCTCAACTCCATTTTTTTGGCAGTGCAATGCCACCGAAGGAATATTTCTTCTGGGAGGTTTCCTCTTGAGCTTGAGGCCTTGGCTCGTTTCGAGTATATTGGGGGTTCTTTTTTTCTAGACTCTTATCCGAAGTTCTGTGGCCCAAGTGCCCTTCAAGCTTAGGACGGCTTTGGATATTGGAGACTTTCGGAGCATGAGAGTTGGCTGGCTTTGTGGCTTTCTTGGCCGACTTCTTCTTCATCTGGCATAATCTCTTGGAGGCCTGGGTAGGAGTTGTGGAGGGCGGAGCCTCCTACTTTTTCTTACCCTCACGGGTGCATAGTATCAGAAGCATTTTGTTCATATTGCTCATCTGCTCTGCTAAGTTTTGGAGGAATGGCGTAGGTGTCTCTCCGACTATGTTACCAGCAGAGTGGTCCTGATCAGGAGAAGCAGCATCTCTAGCGAAAACACTAGCTTGGGCTCTAATGTTCACCATTTTGTTTGATAGTACAACTTTGTAGGGCGTGTTTACGGAGATAAAGGGGGTTAGCTTTTTGTTAGCTTCTTATAAATGGCAACAATGATACATCAAAGATCCAAATTTGAACAGATTCGGGTCAAGTAATTCGTCTAGTTTCAGTTTTCGTTAGTTTAGCTTTGGTTCATACACACCACAACTTAAACAAAAGGTCAGGTGATTGCGGGATTTGATCCTACTAAAAATATTTCGACGCTCAAATTAGTAATCAGCCTTTTGAATACGAGAAGGTGGATACAATGGATGCAAGATGAATGTTGGTGAGTGTTTAGAAGTGGGAGAACACTCGTAGGAAGAGTGCCTTTGTTTTTGCTCGTGAGGAGCAGCTTTCCTGAGCATTGATTTCGCTGAAACTAGTAACAGAGGGAGGGAGCTGAGAGCTTTTGAGAGTTTCGTGATTGCTAGAGGGCTTTCATAGGCAAGATAAGGCGTTTGCAAGCATAACTGAGAACATGTCTTTGAAGGGAGCTCACATAGTCTTTTATAGCTATGGCCCTGTGTTTCCTTCCTTATACAGAGGGGCTTGATGCATGCGCTCTGTTGGGGATCGTTACCTTTTCTGCATAGGTGTAATCGTCGTTTTTGACTGTAACGGTCAAAAAGGCTGATCTCATTTCTTTTGTATTTTGTAACTGTTAAGATTTTCAGCAGATAGCGTACAGATTTTAGCGCCTTCTTCCTATGTTATGTGCTGATTTTGGAGGTAACTGTTACAGTGGAGTTTGCCTTCTTAGAGAAGCAAAAAATTAAGGCAGATGACCATTGTGGCTCTGAGATAGACACATGGACCAATTAATACTTGGGCCGCGTGCATCTTGGGCTTGGCCGGTCTACTGGCCACCTCTTTGGTCAACAGAAGCGTTGACCGCTCTAGTCTTTAATTGGCAGTCTTGTTCTTTGGCCTCTGCCGGCCTACGTACTCTTCATTCAGTCAACGACAGTGTTATCCGTCTCGGTAGAATTGGTCCGTTGTAGATTTTGGTTGTTTCTTCTTTTGTGGATTAGCTCATTACTGACATCCCATTAAATTCTTTGATATGTA
>JAODPA010010568.1:0-10452 GCA_025585075.1 Nepenthes mirabilis | reverse complement strand
TATTTTTTAAAAATTAATAGCACGATATATTCACACAAGCAATCATAAAATCTTAACCGCACACGTTATAAAATCTTAACCACACATTATTCGTGTTCCCTAAAACTGCACGTTATAAGCAAGAAGAAATGATTCTCCTCAAGCCGAGCAGCTACTCGGCCATGGCCGCTGCTGCTCTCGCTTCTCCCTTGCCCTCAAACTCCCGACATTCTCTCTCGCGAAACCCCAATTTCATCCTCTGGAGGAATCCAATGAAATTGCTTACTCGTCATACGAGACCATCAAATATAAAGCTCTGTTTGCCGAACTCCGATCCCAAGCAATCCACAAATCTCCAAAAAGATAATGATCTCATTCTCTCTCCTCCCTCCGCCGACAAAAAGTCCTTCGCGGTGGCCACAGGAGAACTATTTTTGGGCATCGCTTCCCGGTTGATCAGAAGGGGGAAGCAGGCAAACCCTGAAAATTTAACGTTGAAGGATGATTCTGTGCCACTGATGTTGAATTCAGATAATAAGGTCTTGGTAGGAGAGAGGATTGCTTCTGTGGTGGAGGATTCGTTGGCTCTGGAGGTGGTCTGGGAGCAGAGGGTAAAGGATGTGGAGGCAGAGAAGAGAAGGAACGCAATTAGGAGTCCTGGGTTTAGTTTCTCTGCTGCCGGGCTTTTGTTTCCTTACCATCTAGGGGTCGCTCAGTTCCTTATAGAGAAAGGCTATATCAAGGTTCGCTCTCTGATTTTTTTTTCATGATATTCTTTTAACCCTTGGTTTGCTTTTTTTTTTTTTTTGTATTTCTTTATTCAGTTTGACGAAGAGTCTTTTTTATGTTAATTTTACTAGTTCAGTTCAATGTTACTTTAGTAGTGGGTTACTTGTTTGTGTTTAGGGTGTTGTTAGCCATTAGAACACTTTTGAGTTGCATCACATCTCATTTATTCATCTAAACTGCAAGGCCCACGAAAAAACAAATAGATGGATGATCATCATGTCATCAAGGGCTATTTAATGGTGTTTATTGGGTGTTGTCAAAATATTTTTCGTGTGTATGTTGCAGTTGTATTACTCTTTAAACAAGCGAGTAAAGCTGGGCATGAAGTTTGCTGAAGCGGCTGAATTGACCTTTGATATTTTAGTTTGCTCAAGCTTAGCTTGTTAAGTTGACTATCTTAAACTTGGCTCGGGTTTGACTTGTTAATATTATGAGTCTGGCTTCACCTTCGAAGTTAGCTTGCTCAAGCTTGGGTTGTTAACTAAGTGAGGTCATAAGTAGGCTCAACCTGGGCCTGGGAAGCATTTGAGTGGGCTTGAATGGGCTCTAGTTGGTTGATTTTTGGTAAGCTCCGAGTAGTTTGTTTTGTTTAACAGCTTTACTCCTAGCATAATCTACTTGCTCTAACAGAATCTACAGATGCATGGTTGCACTTGGCAAAGTGTTATAAATTCATTGACAGATGATCAAGAATTCAAGATAGAAACCTTTGTTGTGTTGAATATTCATAATTTACATTAGCTAGTTAGTTTTACCCTCCAATTATTTCCCTATTATGGCACTTTCATCGCAGTGAAGCCATTCATGACAGATAATTGAATTAATGATAATTGAATTAATGGGTTTTTAAAGAATAGAAAAAATTTTGGTAGGTTGTAGAAAAATATATACCGCTCTTGGAGGAGTTTAGTCAATTTGTGGATTTGCTCAGTTGGGAAAAGTGTGTTTGGTAAGCTCTGGAAGGTTGTTTGGGTGAAATTCTCAGAAGTGAGCCTCTTGTTTTCTTCTCTATTCACATTCATGACGGGGAAGTTATTCTGAAGAATTGTGCAGAGATTATTGGGAAAAATATAATTTCTCTCAAGGTTACTTGCTTGTGCCTGAATGGCGATGTGGTTCTGGAATTGTTGCAGTGATTTGAGATCTTAGAAAAGTTTGTGTCAGGGTGCATGCCAAAGATTGTATCATACAGATGCTAAATAAAGAGATTAGTTTCAAGATTTTCCTGGCAAACATTGGACTCAAGTGCCTCCACAGAGTTTTGTTTTTGTGTTGGGAAATGTCATGGGGAAGAAGTTTGTCTCTCGACAAGTTACAAGAGACGCGTGACTGTTAACCACTATTACTTGTGTGAAAAAGGATTAGAGTTGATATTGTCACCTCTTTTTGCACTGTGTAATCTCTTGCAGTTACAAGTTTGGTGCTGTTGATATTTTGTTCTTCTGATAGTGCACTTAATTTACTCTACTAATGAAATTTGCCCAACCTGTATTTATCTATGCTCTTATAACATATGCGGATGGTGCATTTTTTGACCTTCATGGTTAAAACATTTCTTTTAGTAATTAATCTTCTCCATTGATTCTTCTTATTGCAGGATACCACACCATTAGCTGGTTCCTCCGCTGGAGCCATTGCTTGTGCAGTGATAGCCTCTGGAAGCAGTATGCATGATGCTCTATATGTTGCAAAAATGCTGGCTGAAGACTGCCGACTCAGAGGAACTGCATTTCGCCTTGGGGTTTGTGCTGCCTTTTGAATGATGTAGCATTGATTCTGTTAAAAAATGCAATATTTATTGCTTTGCCTTTTGGGGGAAAAAAAGGATAGTGCCACGTAATTTTCGCATTTCAGCAGGGTTCTGGGATTGAGTATTATGAGTTGTGATTTTTTAGAGTTTGTTGCTTCAATTATTAAATCGTGCAAACTATGGGTTTGTTTGAGTTTTTTTAATGTCATATTTATGTAGGAAAGAACATTTCAAAGCCATGATTGTATGATAAGTCCAACAATGGTTTTGGCTTGAGTGAGAAGAATTTTGGGCATGGTTGTTTTAGTAACCTGGATTTCATTGAGATAGTCTGCTACATTTTCTGTGCTTTTGTTCTAGTTTGAGATATGAGAATTTAGTGTCTGTAGTGTTACATTATGCAGGCTGTTCTTAGAGATGTTCTTGACAAGTTTTTTCCAGATGATATTCACATTAGATGCAGTGGGAGAGTCCGTGGTAAGAATGTCCTTAAATTTTCTATATAAATGTCATGTTTTCACTTCATTATTATATATCAGTTAGATATGGTAGAGACTTATATGTATAACTGATGTAGTAGTCCACAATTACTTGAAGATTAATTGTGTATCCAGAAACCTTTTCTTTATGGTTTAATATACCAGGTTTTTCTTGTTTTTAATCACCTACTTCACCATTCATGATCCGAAACAAGCCCTTTAAAAATATGCTTGGGAAATATTATTTAAGATTTTGCCTGCATTGCATAGAAGCTTTCTGATTCTGAATTAGAGTTTCTGATTCTGATGTTTAGTTGCTTTAAGAAATTAATGTCATCTTTTTAAAAGGAACAACTAGTTTTTCTGATTCTTTCCAAACATTTGCCGATGAGAACTTTTATTCATTTTGCTTGTGCTAATGGTGACATATATTTGTTTGTTTTCTGTAGGAACCTTAGTAATGATGTTGCTTTTTGATGCAAAACTGGCTCACTTCACTCATTTTCAAACCTTAAAATTTTATGTATTTCTACTTTTCTTGACCTTATTGTCCTAACAGGTTTTCTACTATCAGGCGGTCAGATCATGCTTTGATATCAGTATTTTCAACATGATATCCATCTTGCAATTCTAAATCCTAGTCACATAATATAGAAATATCTTCACTGCTCAGCTCTATCTTTGTCTCATTTTGAAAAACTCCAAATTCATCGGTTTCTGCAACTCAATATCCAAGTTAAAGCATTTTTCGGTACTACTTTGAGAAGTTGTAAGTTCTGATTCTTAGTTCAACATATTTTTATACCAGTATCTGCCTCCTGAGCTTCAGACAAACATCTATTTCATCAAACTTTAAGCATGCCTATCTGGGTAACGCACTCGGTTTTCCATTTTCAGCACACTGCATAGTCATAACAATGAACTCATACCCTGCCCATTGAGCCATGTCAGTAGAATGTGGTGCTTGGTGGTAGGAAAGCAAAGGCTCATCAAGTATAATAGGTGTGCTATGCTTGGTGCTAGTTGTGCATGCCACATGCATGCATTTTTTCAAGTCAAGGAATTTGGATATTCAGGCCATTATTAGGGGTGACAGAAAACCCCAACCCAATGCGACCTAATATGACCTATCACAAATTGACCGGATTTTACAGTTTGGATTTGGGTAAAACATGAGTTTCATAATTAATTTGGGTTGGGTTTGGGTTTATTATGTCTCAACCCAAACCTGTCTCAAATGTACTATATATAGTATTTTATATTAATATATAAATACCAATCTAACCTAAATTTACACTCAACGTTTATGTTTTAGTTTGTTTTATATAATGCTTGATGAGTTGCTTGGTGCTTGAAGAACTGTGAAGATTTCATTTGCTTCATGAATACAAGATTTAGGAGATTTATGTTACATTGAGAGTTAAAAAGTATTTTTACATCTTTATGAGCTAAATTATGTTTGATGGATTATAAATTTGAATGTTTCTTTTAAATTATGGTGAGATACTTGACTAAAAAGTATACTAGTATTTTCAAAATTTAATTTTTTCTTTAACGGAGAAATAAAAGCTTTGGCTGGATTTGGGTTGGTTTAAGTATATTCCAAATTATTAGGTTTTTAGCTGACCTAAATTATTGTAAGTTGGGATTGAGTCTTGAGTTTTATGTGTTGGGTTGGGTTTGGCTTCCCTGACCCTAAACCAACTCATTGCCATCCCAAGCCATGATGCGGATAATGAGCCATAGTCGGGTTGTGAATAGAGTGAATAAGGATGGGGTGAGTTTTGTAAGATGGTTCAAGTAGGGTTGAGTTGTTAAGAGTGGAATAGGTGCATGACTCTTTTCAGGAGGCATGTTGTCAAGCTTTAAATTACCTACGAGGGAAAGAGTGTGGGGATGGATGATGGTCATATATAAGAAACCATACATCATGGTTACATGACGAGACTTATCATTTTTGGCTATCCATGATTTGAAAAAAGGGGGGGATGGAATGGAAGAGTTGACCTACATGATCCTCAAAGCAAGGGCGATTGTCCTTGTGTAATAGTGGCAAGTGATGATAATCCCCTTTGGTATGGGAGGGTATTATTAACTTGCTATTTGTGTGAAGAGGCTCATGGACACTGCCATGGCAGCATGTGGTTAGTTGATGTTTTATTTCTTGCTGGATGCTTTGCCTTTTATATACACTAACGTCTATTTTGTTTGAGGGAAAATACCATTGGCTGCTAGTAGGGGTAGGGAGTCATGCATATGATAGGTAGCAACATGAACAATGTGGTTGTGTTTGGTTAGAGTCATTAGATGAAAGGAATGCTTTGTGCAACTATAAAGTTGTCCCCGTGTGACCTGATGGTTATAAATTCGAGTTGTGGAAATAAGATTTTATGTAATCTAAGATAAAACCTTTTACAATAGATTCAGAAAGCGGTTTAACCCTTCCTGAACTCCACATATAGCTGGAACTTCATGTGTCGGGTTGCCGCTATGTTGTGAGACTAATATGCAGAGTTGTTGACATTGTACCTTTGGGGTTTCATGGACATGCACTTTGCACACCTGCTTAGGGGATTTGTTTTTTTTTTTTGCTTGGATGCTTTTGAGATATTGTAAAACTTATACTCTTTTCTTGAATATTGTTTAAAATAATTTTGCATTATTCACTATTCCACAATTTGTAACCTAAGGTTGCCTACTCGTGTAGCACCCTTACCCCGTAGCCTCATGTGAGCCCCATGTTAAGAGGCATTTTACGCCTGACATTATTTCTAAAGTCTTTTTTTTTTTTTTTTGTTAGAGGGGGGAGTGGGGGAGGTGTTTTTGTGGCAAGTTATGCATTGTGCTGGGTGATTTGTGCATAGTATCAATTGCCGATGAGGAGTTGTTTGCTCACATTGTCTATGAGCTTTTGCAAAATTATGATGCTTAGGGTCTCACTAAGATCTTTTGTTTGTCATTTTAAGGGTAATAGGAAGGATACCTTCATTTGGTTCTATTTCTAGTGTCTTTTGGGGGCATTGATTGTTATTTTTTTGGCCACATTACTCTTTTTGCTGGCCTTCTGCGGGACGTGAAGGTGGAGCCGTTATCTGTGGGCTGCATCTAGCTTAATTATCAGTGGGATCCTTCATTAAGTTGTGGTCGTGGTATGATCCATGCCCTAATTACTGCTATTCCATGAGATGAGACCTGGGGGCTAATGGTAACTTCTTTGTCCACTTGACTTAGAGGCTCTTCCAACCAGTTGGTGTGAAAGTTGTGGCTTTTTTTGGTCTGGGGTCCCAAGTTCCATCCTTCTCATGTTTTCATTCTCTAATTGGCTATTAGAGATTGCCTGAGACCTTGGATAGGTGGAGATTCCTATATATTCCTTCATGATGTGTGTTCTATAGGAATACGACAGAATCAATACACTACTTATTCTTTCAGTGCTTGGTATCTCAGATTATTTGAAGAGCTATTTAGCATCTAGCGTGCTTGGCCATATGACTACTAGTACAGAGTTATTGAGTGGGAGATGATCAAATGGAATTTGAAATCTCAACATTGTCACCATTTTAGGTCCGCTTTAGCTGCTATGGTGTATTCTACCTAGAGGACCGAAATGCCTTTCTCTTTGACCCGTCCTCTTCTTTCGACGATTATAAGACTGCATGTATTATGTGCAACTTCCTATCCTAAAAAAGGTTTGCTCCATGGTGTTGCCCCATTGGTGAATGCAAGATAGCTTACAGTTTTTGACCATCCTTTAGTTGTGTTTGGGATTCTTTTAGGTTTTTCTTTTTCCAGTTGTTTTGGGTTGTGTTGCTGAAACTGTCTACCTTTGGGAAGCACATGTTTTTTTGTATAGAAAATTTTTGAAGGAATATACATGAGTATTTACTTACCAAAAAAAAGGATGTAGCATTTCTTGTGGTACTTGCCCCCCGTACTTTCATAAGGGATTTTATCCCAAAAACTTCCATGGCTTGTATTATAAGATGGGCCAAACATATTTTAATATGTTATAATCCTAGCTTTCCGACCTGTCGGGATGAATTCTCACCGTTGAAAGCTAAGACTCTTGAGTTGGTAATTGTTGTTCTTTTTGACAGACCAAGTGACATTGTTTAGAGTGAATCTAAGATCTAGAAAAATATAAATGTTTTACAGTTGAACCTCATTTCCACAAGTATATGCATTTTAATCTAGACAACATGGGAAACTTTATAGCAGCCATCTAGGAGTTACATGTATGGATTCTTGATTTTTGTCTCTAAAATTACAGTTGCTGTAACTCAGATCCTGTGGAGGCCGAGGGGACTTCTTATAGATCAATTTGATTCCAAAGAAGATGTCATAAATGCTGTCTTTACTTCTTCCTTTATTCCCGGGTAAGGAAGATATAAACTTTCTTGTTATTCTATTTCTTTGTTCTATGACAAGCTATGTCTTATAATAATAAGTTTTGCTGATTTTAGTTATCTTGCTCCAAGACCGGCAACAATGTTTCGCAATCGACTTTGCATTGATGGAGGCTTGACTCTTTTCATGCCACCAACATCTGCTGCTCAAACGGTATGCTTGTGATTGCCATTTGATTATGACTTATGTGGTCAGTTTCTTGGCATTTGTCTCATGTCATTGACGAATATCTTACCAATGCATTTGCTTTAATTTCCTTCGAGTTGGAGCGAACTGCCTGTAGAACTGTTTGACTTTGGTGCTATCTACATTCCCTTAAATCTATGATAATTGATAACCCTGCGCCCATCCCCGAAAAAACATGAAGTTGCTAGCTTATGATGTGAGATGTGATTGAAACTATGCTGCCAAATGACTCTGCCTGTCCTGCTTACAATTTTATAGCATATGGTTAATGTATATGAGTATTATAGATAATCATAGTCCAAAGATTAGGCATGATTAATTTTTTGGACAAGGCATGATAATGGGTGAAAATGAACGACTCGGCCTCTTTTTCTTTTTCTTTTTTTTTTAATTTTGAGATATGCAATAACATAACTTTTTTATATTAGCTCAATTATATGCTTGTTCGTTCTCTGGATTTTTTAAAAATGACACGGCAAGATATATGTATTTTTTCGATAATTTAGTATTAGTTATATTATTAATCAATTAGATTTTTGAATTTTAGTTAATGAATTCCAAATGCATTGTGTCCTTGTTTTTAGGAAATTAATGTGTCGGCATCATTGCTCCTTAGGATGCTACTGATTTTTAAAATGCTGATCTATTGCAGCTTTTAAATTGGGCTCTAGAACCAGCAGAAGATTATGTACTTGACAAGCTTTTTGAATTTGGATATTTAGATGCTGAAGTTTGGGCAGAGGAAAACCCAATAGAGGAGATAGTTCAAGAATGCGGACACTGACTGGCATCACAGCTTGTACTAGAAATTGGCTTTGATACTATGTTAGAATTTGAAGACATCAAAATTGAAATATATATACAAAAGCAAGATAAGAGCAGGTGACCCATTTGAATTTAATAGTTGAAGTTCTTGTCATGGGGAGAACAAATCATGATGCTGATCGTGCTAAAAACAATTCTTGTAAGCTGATGTAGTAGAGTCTGCTCTTGTAAATGAACAACGTGATGCACATATGAATCAGAAATCCAAAGCAGCACATGAATATCCTCTAGCTAAACATCAGTACGTGAACAAAATAGAACAGAAACAGAGATCATGAAATGTACACGTGCAGCAACGAAACAGAGGAATAAAGAGTCGAGGAATTGTACTGCTGCACACGGACAGTAGTTGAAGAACAGAGATGGAGAGCATAATGGCCAACAAGAAAATAATATTTGTGTAATTATTTTATTATTTCAGGAACTTGGTTTTATAATGAGTAGATCAACTATTTATATAGTAGTTGTTAATCAATTACATGAGGAAAAGCAAAATTATATGAAAACTAAAATTACATTTGTATATAATCCTGAAACAATGAAAGCACAATGTGTGCTTGTTGAAGGATCTTGATCTGTGTGCATTGATAAGTAACCAATCAATATATAATTGATCCGGGGCTTCACTTGATTGTCCAATTAATTATTGCTATAAGCTTCACTTGGATTGCTGGCGAAGTGGAAGTAGAATCAGCAACAGATTGATGAAACTGATGTAAACTATAACTTATGTTGCTGTTGCTGTGACAGAAGAATATGGCAGCAAGTTGTGAGGCTGTGATAAAAGTAATTAACTTCAATTGCTGATGTTCTGTTGTGCACCAATAAGTTCCTTCTAACAATATGACAGTAAGTTGCTGCTGTGATATATATACTGCATCACCCGTGTGTATTTATTGATGCAAATACTGCTGTTGCATTTGCTGATTGTGTAGAAATGCTGTAATAGAAATTTGATGACAGCAATTTGTCTAATTGCTGATCTTCTATCATGGCTCTGTTGTTGAACAGATGCTGTATATACTGAATTACGTGATATCAACGTTGTTGATTTATTTCACAGTGGCTGCTAAAACACTATGCTTTGCTTAGTGACACAACTGATGAATGATGTGTTTCTTCTGATTTGCTGATGCACGTTTGCTGTGCAAATAGAAATTACAGGATGCTGCCTCTGTTGCTTTTGCTGATGCACTGTGGCTATTTGCTTCATCATGAGAAACACATAATTTAACAGCTTGAGCTCCGAACGCGGGATTGTCTGGCTGTGAAGGTCATAGCAATTGGCCTTGTCCTTCCCTCTGTTGTTGAAATTTTGTACAGAGAAATTAGAGTGTTACGGGCCTTATTGCTGATAACCTAAACGCCACCGATCATCATCCGAAATTGAGGAGAAGTTCCCGATCCATTCAACCACCGAGACGTTTCCACGACTTTGTTTAACCATGGATTGACTATACAGTATATACACAAATATACACATACGTATACACACTCATACACATACTTATACGGTTGCACGTGTCCACCCTCATTTGTCTGTTTAGCTTTGTTTCGTTCTGCTCTCAAATGCTGTGCGGTTATAGTAGATGCCAGCAATTTGGAAAGTAATCAGAATATTATTTCTCTCTGTCTCTCTCGAATCTTCCCTGACACTATCTCTTCTACCTCTCTTTCCTTCTCCCTGTTCCCTCTGGTTTTCCCTCTATCCCCTTCACCGGGACTCCCCTTCCCCTCATTTGTGTTATACTTGTGGATTTTGGTGCAGAACAGCAGAGTCCTCAGTTGCAGAGAGGAACGAACACAACATAGAGTAGGCAATTTCATTATTGAAAGGAAAGATGGTGGTTGCAATGAAATAGTACAATTACTATTATGTTTGGAGACTACTAAAAAGAAAGTAGATGATAATAATGTAATATAGAAAGGTTACATTATCTAAACAGAAGTGTAAATAAAGGTTACATTCCCTCGTTACTAATTGGGAAATTACCATGTTAAAAAATTAAAACCTTTTAAGCATAAAGTATCACAACC
>JAODPA010010557.1:0-13583 GCA_025585075.1 Nepenthes mirabilis | reverse complement strand
TAAAATTATGATAAAGTATATCGTATACATCCATAATAAAATCATATTAATTTATAACATAAGTTCATATACATTTTAACATGTGCTAGACTTACTTTTAGACAACATATTATTCGATTCCTGATCCATAAATTCCATAATTTATTGGTGCACTAATCAGTTCAATTTCATTTTATCTCTTTAACCAGTTTGATCACAAATTCGGTTTATGGATCGGTTCGTCTTTTCATAATATTTTGCCAATTATATGACATGAGTGAGTTCACAATTATCCATATAATAAGTGGCCGGTTCATCATTTTAAAGAATTATACATAAACCAGTTCACTTACCAAATTAGTCGGTTTCTTAGAAACCGGTTCATTTCTAATCTTTAACATCTGGTTCTTATAATGGTCAACTGATTTACATGATGTATAATTTGTTTACTAATTTTACATACCATATATGATCGGTTTATTATTTATTTTTCAACTGGTTCTCACTAAATTAGCAAAATAGGTACTTAAGTGCAAATCAGCCAGTTTAGTGGCAATTTCCATCATGGGACTAGTTCAGTAACCAAATCAAGGTATTTTTGGAAACCGTTTTACTTGGTACTAGATCAATCCCATTACTAAAAAATATGATCAGGTTGGCTGCTGGTTCAACTGGTTCATGGCTAGTTTAGTCCACTAAAATGGACTACTAGATTCAACATCCATATAAACGTAAAGTTCTGCTGCTCATTTGAGGATCCGATTTAGAAGTCCATTCTATCCATTTTCATGAGCTGATTTTACACAATCTTAATAAGGGTCTTAACTAATTGGTAATCAATTTGAGCTAGTTTGGTGATCGGAAGGAGGCTGGTTTAGCCTAATTTTTTAAAACTGTCAATTTCAGCATCAGTATACAAAGGTTGGTTAAACTCTTATTTTGGGTCAGGTTCAGTGATTAAATCACCATATAAAATTCTTTTCATACATTTTCAGAATCATCACATAATTTTGGACCGATTCATATAAATTTTTTAATTTTATTCTTATCCGGTTCAATGTTATGTACTAATCTTTTATGCACAGCTCTGTTTCTGGCCGGTTCTGTGACGCTTCCTTTTCTTTGGGTTGAATCGATCAAATTTTAAACTGATAAAATTACGCCAATTTTATGGCATATTTTCGGTTCATTGAAGTACCTTACATAATTTTTATGGCGTTTGAATCGGCCTAAAATTTGGTAAAAATAGTAGCCAAAGTTAGCACTAGTAGCTACTCTGTTTTCATCAAGTTCAATCTGCCAGTCTATTTTATTTCCATCGAACTGACCGATTTTGTGAAGATTTATTCCAAAATAAAAATATGGTGATTTATCCAACATATTAAAATTTCTTCATAAAAATTCTCATAGGATAAATCGGCCATTAACAATATGTAAAAATTAGTATATCAGTATACATAATAGCAAGTTGTAGAACCAACTTTATGATACATATTTCTAAATTTTGGATATTCTAGCATGGTTATGGTAATGATTATTTAATAAAAAAATATGATAATTTAGCTAATATCTTAAAGTATATCCAGTAAAAATTTCATGGTATGAAGCGATCCAATAAAGTATGGAAAAATTCGGACATCAGTAAGGTGCAACAGAATTTAGCAATAGAGTCTTATTTTGATATGTTGCTGAATTTTACTTATTCTAGTATGGATTCGATGAGATTTTTAAATATTAGACCGATGATACTTTAATATAAAGTTAAGAATTTAATAACAAATCAAAGAAGGAGAGGCATTCTTACCTAAAAATAGTTTTAATTAAATTTTAAAATTCAGCAGCAAACCGGGTTTTCTTGGTTATGGTTCAGCTTTCCTTTCTTTTTTTCTCTACTTTTTCCTGCAATCTTCCTATGGTTTCTTCCTATTTTTTTATTTAATTACTTGTCAATGTGCTTAGTCATCACCCAAAAATTTTAGAGTTTTCACATGCCCTCCTCAAGTGGCAAATTCTTGTTAAACTAAGCCATGCAAAAGGTTAAGGTGGCTCTTCTTCCTCTAGCCACTTGGAAGTGTTTTATTGGAAGTTAATTTTTAATATTTCCTTGGTTCTTCATTAACCTTGTGTCCTTTACTCTTTGTAGGCCATATTTCCTCTTCTAATTAATTGATTAAATGGGTAGACACTCAAAAAATTTTGATGGAAAGTGGGCTGCCGGCTGCTGCTGATGCAAGGATCTTTTCTTGCTAAATTTTAGTGATTTTAGCTTATTTGGTATTACAAAATATATAATTTTACTTAATCAATTTAATTCATACTATATTTAATTAATCGGGCTAAATTTGCTTATTAATCAAGTGTAATTTTATTAACCGGGTTATCTTATTGTCAACCTAAATAAATTTGATTATTAATCAATTTGTGAATTTATTAGCTGAATTACTTCCATATCATTCATTCTATCATTTATTAACCGAATGTGTAGTTGATTTTATCAAATAAATTTTTATCGCATTTTGAGATAAGTTCCTAACTTTTAAATTTTTACTATTTATTGATCTTAATTTTATATAAATCAATTTAGCTTACCAAATTATAAAATCTCAATCCTTACAGGACCCCTTCTAATAAATGTGGTAGGGTGGAGGCTACCAATGCTGGAGATATCTTAGATTGGGAAGAAACTTTGGTAAAGCCACTGATAGATCTAGTGGAGAAGCATTTTAACTCTTTCCATCAAATGGACTACTGGCTGTCTGCAAGGGCGTTGGCACGGGCTGAGTGGGAGTTCCGGGCGAAAAGGGCAATGTCATGGCTCTGCTGCTTCACAAACTTATGAGAAAACCATGGACGTTGTAAATTCGGGATTCTCCTAAGTGGGTGGCTAGCTAGACGACGCGGTCTCATTCCTCCTCCTCTAACTTAAACCTAGTCATTGCGGAGATGGTGCGGAATGTTGGCGAGTTGTCAGGGAGGTTAGGTTTCATCCCATCTTCCCCAGTTTACCAAGCTCTTGAGGAGGCAGTTAGGTCTACTGAGGATAGTGAGCCGCCCATTCCTTCTTTTGTCAGAATAAGTGACCCCGAGACTGACAGATCAGGTGAGCTGATCAGTGCTTGAACCTTAACCCAGTATAGGGTCCCTATTGTTATCGCTTCATCACCCAAAGAGCCTACACCCAACCCTCCTACTATTTTTGTTGAGGAGGGTCCTAGCAGTGATCGAGTAGTCGAGGCTCCTATAGAGAATAACACAAAAGCGATGGTGGTTGATGAGGTGCCTCACTTGGAGGCTCTGGCGCATGAAGTTTTGGAGGTTTCTAATGTTCATCCTTGGCCTCCAAGCTCTAGGGTGCCCCTTGGTGGTCATACAATGCCTCTGTTGGGTTGGAGGACTCTGCCTTCTTCTTTGGTCGGGGCTCTGCCAAGTCCTTTGTCCTCGAAAGAGTAGCCTTTTATTGAGGTACGAGTTGTGTAGCTTTTGGTTTCATACTTATTGTCGTCCTTGTCTAACCGCATGGCCTTTTGCTTGTAGCCATAGGAGGTGCTTCACTTGATAGAGACTTGCTTGTGCCATCAAGAGACGATGATATACTAATGGGATGTTGAGATCTTTTGCTTGACCCAAATGCATGTTGATCCAGATGTGTTCAAAGAAATGAAGGGTTGAGTGAATGCTACCGTTGCTAAGACTCTATAGAGTCAAGAGCAGGCTGCTAGTCTCGACCTCAAGCCATTCGAGTCCCAAACAAGATCCTAAGAGCTCATAGAGGAGAAATCTCAAACTCTAGATCATATCACCTCACTCAAGGACGCGCTTTAGAGGATTAAGTAGCAACTTGCTTGACTTATGGGATGAGTGGCATTCTTTATTTGCCAGCTAGGTAAGGTTACCATTGTGGCCAAGCACTTTTGGACCCTAGTCCTTTGACCATATTTGATTAATAGTGCTTATCCCATGGAAGGGCGCCATTGCAGTCATGTTGATAGAACTCCTTAAGGTTTTTATATTTCGATATTTGATTTGACCTCTCATAAAGGAATCAGATTTTTGTCCTCAAATGTCCGAGTCTCTGCATGATTATTGGCATCCAACCGCTTTTTAGGTTACTAGGTTGTATTAACTAATGTCGTGGCCTTGTCTTTTAACAGGCCGTTTTAACAAGTGAGGGTCCCACCTACTTAGGGTCAATCATGGTCATTCAGATTCATGTAAGCATACAAATGAACAATTAATGTAAGAAACTAATTATAATCTTATTGTTATCAATATGGTTAAGTGCATCAAACAAGCACCCCATATGCTGTGTACAAAATATATCTCTATCTCGTCCAAACTTGAAAGTGAGCTTACTGATAATATTTCTTGAGGGGGAGTGTATTCCATGCCTTGGGAATTAGTTTTTCGTTTTAGGTGCATAGTTTGTATGCACCGCTTCAAAGGACAGTTGAAACTAGGAACGGTCCTTCCCAATTTGGGGATAATTTATTCTTATCGACAATCTTACCTGTAACCTCTATATTTCTTAGGATTAGGTCCCTACATCAAACTAGCGAGCTTTCACTTTCTTATTATAATATCGAGCGATTTGCTATTGATAGGCTGCTGCCCGTAGTCTCATAGTGCCTCGAACTTCTTTGAGTAGATCTAGGTTTTCTCTCAATAGTTGAGAGTTACTATGTGGGTTGAAACTTTCAACCTGGAGGTTGGGTAATCCAATCTTTATCGAAATAACTGCCTCTATCCCATAGCATAAGTTGGATGGTGTTTCTCGGGATAGTTTCCTAGAGGTTATTCAGTAAGACCATAGCATAGAAGGGAGCTTGTCTACCCGGGATCCCCTTACATACTCCAATTTCGTCTTCAACCCATATAACAAGGTTCAATTCATTACCTCCACTTGTCCGTTTGTCTAGGGATAGGTAATAGAGATATGGTCCAACTTAATTTTCAGACTTGTGTAATATTTGATGAATCTTTTTTCAATAAATTGAGTTCTATTATCAATCACTATGACCTCAGATACCCTAAATCTATAAATTATGTTCTGGCGGATAAACTTGATTGCATTTTGCTCGATATTTTTACGAGTTATGTAACGTCTATCCATTTTGTAAAATAGTCTATCATGATTATGATGAATTTTCTTTACCCTATAGCAATAGAAAATGGACATAATATGTTAATTCCCCACTGTGCAAATGGCTAAGGCGACGGAAGGGATCAGAGTTCGGTGTGTGATCGATGAGAAACATTTTCATGAATTTAGCAATTTTAGCATTTCTTAACAAACTCTATGGCATCCTTTCTCAAAATTGGCCAGTATTGACCCTACTATATAACTTTAAACACTAGGTTCTTACCCCTCCATGGGACTTACAGACTCCGAGGTATATTTCGCTCAAGGCGTAGTTAGCCTCAACTGGCATTAAGCACCACACATAGAGGATGGAGTATCTTCTTCAATATAGCTTCCCGTCCATGAAGGTGTACTATCCAGCCATCTTTTTTATGTGTTTAGTTTCTTCTGGGTTCTTTGATAAAAGGCCCTATTGAAAGTACTTTTGGTACGGAGTCATTCAAATATCATCACCTGAGATTAGGAGTATTTCTTATGGAACTTCTATGATCATGGTCATGAGGACTTCCCTCATTTCCCTTCCATATTGCTCAGGATTCCCAAGCGCAGCTGTTTTTGTCAACTGAATTGCCTTCTAGTTATCTTTCCTCGAAATTGTGATGAACTTTCACTTTGTCAAATGATTTAAGTAGGTTGTTTGCTTTAGCAAGCTACTTCACTAGGCATGAATTGGATGTTTCAAAGTTCCCGATTTAGTTGACTACTAGTTCGGAATCGCTATGGATAATCAGGCCCTTTATTGTGCACTCCTTTGCCAACTTGAGCCTGACCAATAGGATTTCAAATTAGGCCACGTTATTAGTGGTTGGAAACCCAAGTGCCATCAAATATTTTATCTCGAATCCTTCAGGGGTTATCAAAACCATGCTAGCCCCACTTCCTGAACGAGAGGATAACCCGTCCACATACAAAATTCATGTTGGAGTTTCTTCATGTTGAAGTTAGTCTTTGTTATTCTCTAAGTTATCTGAAATCGAGGTTATCGCCTTGAGTACGAAGTTTGTGAGAGTATGGCCATTTATAAACGGTCGTACTCGAAATTCTATATTGAATTCTTCTAACACTATAGTCCATTTTATTAAACGCTTAGATACCATGGGTCTCTATAGGATTTCCTTCAGCGGTTGGTTAGTTAAGATGATGATCTTATGAGCCTAGAAATATAGTCTGAGTTTTCTCGCCGAGTGGATAAACTCTAAAGTGACCCTCTTGACTTGTGAGTATCAAGTATTTGTATCAGTTAGAATCTTATTAACATAATAAATTAGCCATTGTATTTTAGTTTCATGCCTGACCAAAACTTAATGCCGTGTCAGAAATGACCAAATAAAAATATAACTCTTCACATTCTTTTAGGGAGGACAGGAACGAAGGGTTGGCAAGGTATTCCTTCAATTTTTGGAATGCCAATCGACATTTTTCTATCCAATGGAAACAATTCTCCTTGGTCTATAATCAGAAGAATGCAGCGAGTCTTCTAGTCAACCTTTGGACTTCTTTCAACATTCGAGGAGGATTTATATCAATAAGTGCTTTAATTTTGAATAGATTTGCCTCAACTCTAGGATGTAATATTATGAAGCCAAAAGATTTTTTGGAGGTTACCCCAAACACATATTTTGTTAGATTCAACTTCATCTGGTGTGCCTGAAGTACTCTAAAAGCCTCATCTAGGTCTTGAATATGGTTATCAACTAGTACACTTTTAACAAATATGTCATTTATGTACTCCTTTATATTCCTTCTTATTTGAGCGTCGAACATCTTGTTCAACAGTCTTTAATATGTTGGCCCCTTATTTTTCAAGTTGAAGGGTATAACCTTATAAAAATATATCCTTTGAACGGTTATAAATAAAGTCAATTCCTCATCTTTCAGATTTGGTTATGTCTTGAGTGGGCATCCATGAAGCTTAAGTTCATACCTAGATATTGAGTCTACCATCAAATTAATTCTCAACAACAGAAAACTATCTTTTAGGCATACTTTATTCACGTCAAAGAAATCGACACACGTCTACCACTTTTCATTACTTTTCTTGGTGAGTGTAACATTTCATAGCCAATCCAGATACTAAACTTTTCCTATGAAGTCCGCGTCAAGCAGTTTCTTAATTTCCTCTCTCTTAACAATGAGCTTTTCTATAGAGTGATTCCTTTGTTTCAGTCAAACTAGTTGTGTCCAGGGACTAGGCCCAACTTGTAGATCATCAACTCAGTTGATACATTGGGCATGTCTACTAGTGTACATGCAAGCATATCAGAGTTTTTTCGAAGGAACGTTATCGGTTGCTCCCATAACCGATCAGAAAGAGTGTTGACCGATTTATTTAGACTACGTATAAGGTTCGATCGCTGACTAAATCACCCAACACTCTTATCCCACATAAGGTCATGAACTTTATTTTTTAAGCGTGGTATTGATGACATTGTCCTGAATACCACAAGGTAGGGTTGCCCCAAATATCTACTAGCAAGAATGCTAGCATTTAGGAGACTATTTTTGGGTATATCCCAAATGTAACTTCTAGCTGAACAGTTCGTTAGACCGATTCGTTTCCACCCATACAAGGGGCCCTTAGCTGATCTCATTTGGCTTCTTTTTTAATCCGAGCTTAAAGAAGGTATCGAGATAAATCAAATTTTAAAAACTTTTATTATCAACAAATACTTATTTCAATTGGTAATCAATAGTATCATCTAAAATGAGTATGGATATAATAAGAGTATCAAAAAGGAAAGTCATTATATGAATCATATCATTATTACTAAAATTAACGACATTATTCCTAATTCCTAACTTCTTTCTCTTACTGTTAGAAGTTTCCTTAGGATGGCCAGGAACCTTACTTCTGAGAGGTCATGTAGAGATCATACTCACTACTCTTGTTGCCACTTGGCTATGAGGTTGGTTAGGTTGCTCTATCCCATCATTGTTGGTGTTACCGGGGGTGTGCCTCAGTTCCTTCAATTATTTATTGAGGTATGCCCACTAAATAAGGGCCTCAATCTCTTTCTACAGAGTCTGCTAGTCTTTGGTATTGTGATGCGAATATCGATAATAGAAGTAGTACTTTGACCAATTTCCTCCTTCCAGGTTCATCATTGGTTTTGGCCATTTCAAGAATTTATCGTTCCAAATCTACATTAAAATATTCATTCGGGTGTCGTTTAGATGGGTGAGGTTCAATGGTTTGTACTCCCTTTTGACGCCCGGATCTATCCTCTATTGTTTCCTGCAATCTCTAGAGAAGAAATTATTGTTGTTTCTCTTCTTCCCACCGGTTTCATCAACAACCTCTTCACTTCATTGGCTTCATCAACAACAATGTATGCTCGAGTGAAGGTTACCGCCTCAAGAAATATCTTTGGCTCATGCTAAACCAAATACTTAAAAATTTTTCCTAATTATACAGTATCCATGAAGGAATTTAACTTCACTTCGTCGGTAAGTTTTAAGATTTCTCGGGCTTCTGCATTGAATCAAGCCAAGAAGCGTTTTCAACTTTCGTTTAGACCTTATCGAATTCAAATAAGGTGTCTCGACTTCTTTATCTCTTTTCTGCTGGTGGCAAATTGTGATAGAAATTTTTCAGCCAAATGCTAAAAAGATCAGATTAAATTTGATGCAACTGGTAAAACCAAATTTGAGCATCTCTTTTAAGTGTTAATGAGAAACAAAAACATAATGCAGGGTCTTCTAGGCCTTGGAGTCCCAACAAGGTTCGAAAGTGATCTAAGTGGCCTACGGATCAAAATTTTTTTCATAAGATTTCAGGGTAGGCATCTTCAATCTCAGAGGGAGTTGATACATTCTGATCTCCCTAGTAAATGATGACTTGACTAACTCAACGAAGTGTTTGGCCGTTCTTCCTCGGAACAATAGTTGCTCAATCTTCTTGATCTAAAGCAAGTGAATCACTCCATCCTTCATGATTCTAGTATCTTTTAGTGTAATTTTTCCAATTCCATCTGCTTGCTAAAGTCTATGTTTTCCACCGATTTAGGCACTGTTATTATGCTTTCTGAATCAAGTTCCAAAATGAATCAAGTTTGAAGCATTCGTTAATGATTAGATTTTTATAGTCATTCAGAACAACAAATTATGTTGCTAAATTTCTGTTACAGTTTTTACATATTAATATTTTTAGGTAGTGGATGTATGATGTTAGTGAATAAGATTGATTTCAATTTCATTTGACAATTTAGTTAAATTATGATTTTATTTACTTTGATTTTAATATCGATACTTTTCCTTACTTATGATTATCAATATTCAAAATCACATTCGGTATGACATTTCAGATTTTATGATTTGTTATATTTTTATTTTGGGTTTTTTTATCAGTATTTGACTTTTCATGTCACATCCCGGCACTGTTTTAATTTTACTCGGTGAAATATATAAATAAAATTTGGCAAATTATGGACAAAAAATTATTTTAAGCTAATTAATAATTAAGAATTAATATAATTAGATCTCAAAATTAGGGATGTGACAACCACTGAATGCTTATCGGCTCCTGAAAATGTCGAACTCTTGCAATAGATTAAACGAATCACCTATCAACTCCCATTCCTTATCAAATAAGTCATCGTCGAAATGGATTAAATTTAACTTAACCTTAATCATTCACCAATTTATCAAAATTTAATGTCATTTTATAAATATTAGGCTTGGGTCTTATATTTCTCCCCTCCATATAAAAAATTTCATCATCATAATTTAAGTTATTGCATATAAAACTGAATGGGATTCTATTCTATTTCTACTTCCAGAATGTAGCTTTGTATGTTTTCAAATGAACATGTTCAAGGTTTTGCAAGTAGTTTAAGTTATTGCATGAAAGACTTTGAATCAATTTGATAGAAAACTTCATAATTTATTAAAGTATTTAGAATATTTTCAAAATGAGAAAATATAATGATTATTTGTAACAGTATGGAGTTCTCATATATCAGATCATTGTAAGAAAATTCGATAGTAGTATATTATGACATGACTTAGTATATTATAGTGGTAATCAAGATTCGAACTTATCATCTATGGGTAAAAATAGCATTCAATCCTATCTATAGGGTGATAGATATGACAACCCATCTATATGTCTTAAATAATAGTGTACTGCTTTTGGTTGTGTAAAAATTAATATAACCTGAATTTTGATAAGCTACTCCTTTAATTGGTAAGGCCCTATAGGCCCTTAATTAATAAGAATTAACATATTTTATCATGAATTGCATGGCACTTTGATTAAGAATTGAAAATAAAAATTTAACAGTTGTGCATATTTTTATGAAAATTCATGCTTTACATTCGAATTTAATTCACTGTTCCTTCCACCACATTTTAATGTAAATTATATAATTGATTATGTAATTATATACCTTGTTGAACTTTTGACTCACTCCCATTTTTATTTTTCGTTAACCCCCTTTAAATTATAGTAGTGTAATGCTTTTAATTTTATGAAAACAAACATAACCTGAACTTTAATAAACTACTTCTTTGGACGGCAAGGCCCTTCAAGTCCTTGGTTTATAAGAATTAGCATATTTGATCATTAATTTGTATGGCACTTTGAGCTTCTATTCTTCAGATTTACTTGGTACAAGGTTAAGGTAAGTATCCTCTAATTTTATCCATCGTCTATTTTTCTATTGAATGTGTTTATTTCCGATTTGAAGATTTGTGGTTCATGCGTGCATTTTATTTAGCCCCCATGTTTTTTTTGAAACATGCATGATAATTTTACCAATTAATTTGGGGTTTTTATTTCGCCTTTGTTAATATTTGAGTATCCCATAATTCTTAAAGCTATGGATAAGCATGAGCACTACCAAGGCCCTAAGAGGGCCAGTTTGTGTGTGGACCGTGGTGGTTTGAGACCTGGTGGGTCGATTATATGGGATCGTGGTAGTCCAAAACCCAGTATGTGATGGAACGGGTCCCTATCATCTAAAGGCCTTCCGTCAATAACAAACAAAATTAATATTCATAAATTTAGATCATTATATTATACAGAAATTTTGGTAGAATTTTCTTTACAATTGGACGAAAATAAAAAAAATGCATGTATAAAATAACTTGTACAAGCACACAGCTATTCAAATACCACAATTTATCCTACAATACAGATACACAGGACCACAAACTGTCATATCATCTATGGCTTCAACATAACACATCCTATCCACTATTCAGACTCAAAATGAGAGCAACTATATTCATAACGTAAACCTGCAGAAGTCTAAATTATTATTCCATCAAAATAAAAGACATATTACAACCATTATACATATTCAATATTCATCCACAGGTGACATAATTATATGTAAAACTGTTAAATTTTTTAAAATCTTTAAGATAACTCAAAGGCTCTAAAGTCTCCTTTGCTAAACTTTGCCTATTCTTGCTCATCAGGAATTAGTTTTACTGTTCATCTGAAAGGGAGGGAAAAAACAGAAGAGTGAGCCGAAACTCAATAGCGTATCATAAAACATGCAGGTGATATACTTTCTTGCAAAACATAATTAAAGAAGGTCATGGAAATTGCTAAAGAACGAAAATATATACAAAAGTCATAAGAAAAATATAATTTAATATGGACAGGTCTCGATAATCATAATTCATACTTTTTTACGAAATATATATTCAATAGAACAAAAACCACGATAATACCAGAAAAATAAAGGTGTCCATGGAAACAGGAAGAAAACAAAATTCATTTAAACATGTATCAGAATTCGTAAAACAATCCAAAATCTTATTTGTTCCTCAGAAATTCTAATTCAATATCCTAGGGACCCAATCAGTATAATCGAGAATAAATTATATTCAATCCACACAATAAAAAGCTGATAGTTCGATAATATTTAATTTCACCTCATTTCATGATTTTATAGTTCGATAGTTTGATGGTTCGATAATTCGATAGTCTGATAGTTAGATAACTTATCATTAGATACCACCATAACGTTTTAAGGCATGTCAGATAACCTTATCTAACTATACAACAATTCTAGGTCCGTTTTTCCTACTGATTAACTTAATTTAATGCCTTTACTTAAAATTTTATAATCAAATTCATTATATTTCAAAGCGAATTTCAAATCTCATTCAATTACTCTTTCAGACAATTTCAGAAAGCTTCCTTAGTTCAATAATATAGTTCCATGCAAATTTTTCAGATACAAATCATTTAATAAACTTTACGAATCAACAATTAACACTTAAATCATTAAAAATTCAAGTTTCCAACACAAATTTTTAAATTTTCGTGCTAGGGTTACGAGTAACCTTTCCAGGCATAATTCGAGTATAAAACTTGGGCCAATTTATAAAATCAAAACCATAATTCATAAAACATACATATAACATAAATTAAACTCAAATTTACACCTCAATTTCGAGCTAGGGTTTATATTACAATGTTCGGACACAAAATGAAGGCAAAATGTGAGCCAAATCACGAAATCAGAGTCACAACGCATGATAATAATGTATAAACATCAATTTTAACACTGTATTTATCAGAAACATGAAATGATCATGATAAATCATGATGAGCGAGGGTTTAGAGCTTAAAGAACAAAATGGAGAAGTCAAAATGCGGTAAAAATGAAGAACGAAGTTGGAGATACACTTGCCTTCATCCGATTCACCGTTATTTTTAAGTGGATTGGAGTGGAACGACCAAAATTTCCTTCTCCTTCCCTTTTCTCCTCTTTCTCCCTTCGCTGCTCGTCGTTCGCTGCCCCCAAAACTCTCCCTCTTCCCTTTATAACAAAACAAAATCGGGTCACTGAAGTTAAAAAACGCGCCTGCGCTTGAGCACACAGAAGGCCCGCAGAGAGCGCTGGCCTACTGGTTCTTGGCGCCTGCTACAGCGCTCGAGCGTGCGGCAGGCGCCGTGTTGTTGTGCAGCAAATCTGAATGCAGCAGCCGGTTTTCCCTCTTTCCACTTTCAAAACTCATCTTTCCATGTATATTTGACATTATCTTGATTATTATTATTATTTTAATTACTTTTGAATTATAATGTTTTCGAAATCATGACCTCACACGGTAGGTCAATTGTGCGAGACCATGGTGGCCCGAAACCCAATGGGTCAATATGTGTGGAACTGTGGTGGTCCAAGGCCTCAGGGTGAGTCGATATGTTATAAAAGATAATCGAGAGTTGTATGCCTAAAATATAGTCGGATTGTGAGCCAATGATATAAGATAGCCGAAAGTTACGTCCAAAAATATAGTTGAGCTATGAGCCAATGATATAAGATGGTCAAGAGTTACAATTCTAAAATGTAGTTGGGCTATAAGCACCGCATCAATGCTAATATTTTGTCCAAACTGTGTATGACTACTGCATTAGTACACATTAGGCACCACTTATTCTGCTCAAAACACGTATGAATGCTCCATAGGTTCCCATCAGACATTAAGCTTAATTCCTCAAATTTGA
>JAODPA010010546.1:0-39081 GCA_025585075.1 Nepenthes mirabilis | reverse complement strand
CAAATAAAGTTACGATCAGATACTAATAATTACAAATATTGGTATGTCAAATATATAAATTCACAACTTGCTAAAAAAGTTTTATTTAATATATCATTGTGAGAGTTCATATAGACACTATAAAATGATGAGGTTGTTCATTATTTTTTCGCCTACTATTTCAATTGTTCACAAATGTGATGCAGTCGGGTTCCAATTATTTGTATTAAATATCATCTAATAGCAATATTTGGGTCAAATTGATCAAATATTTGAAGCAAGAACTCATCATTTTTCATCGTCAACAATAATAAATGACGTAAAATATGTAACACCGTGAATAGAAATTATAAGTCTATAAATTTATTTTTATAGAATTTTTTTATAAATCTTTAGATCTGAATAGCTTTAGCGGTTAAGGAGCCATTTGATCTCTATTGGAATTGTTGCAGCTGCTTTCGGGCCTCGCAGCGGATTGTCGGTTGCCCTGGCGGATCTGCTGAGTTGTCATGGGGATCGTGTGGACCTGTTATGGCAACCATGACTGTCTAGAAATTATTTTTCCTTTGTCAGGGCAATCTTGGAGGTCGTCATATGGTAATTACCTTCTAGGGAGATTTGTTAAGCTGTAATTACTATCGTGGGGAGATGTGCGATCCTAGGCAATATTCTAAAAAAATTTGCTGAGCTGCTCGAGACGGTTTTGGAAAGTTTTGCCTGCATAGTCATGCAATGCTGTACCTTTTTTCGGTTGATGAACTGGATGGGTTTCTACGGGTCAGCCCTAATTGCCCATTTTCTGTTGGACGGTCTCAAGCCGACCCACCTGGGCCACTTTGTTTTTCAGGCTTGTAAAGCCACATCATGGGCTTCTACCTCTTGGGCCCTTCCTCCATCAGCAAGTTTAGTTATTGAGACGGCCCATTTATGGCTGTACTTATCACTAGCCTCCCATGCCAAGAGATTTAAATTTTCAATTCCTGGTATGTTTACTAATGGAACGCCGGTTGTCATCTTCCTCAACCATTCCTTCTCCAAGTGGTTTGTCGATTCGTCATTTAGTCGGCTAGGATTTGATTCTCTACACCCAGTGATTTTTAGCGGATAGCGCTAGTATAAGAGATCTTTTGCAATGGCTTGTCGATCCTTCTTCACACTATAAATGGAGGGGCTCTCTACACCTTACTTCACGATTCATCTTCACCAACCAAGTTGTGTGAGAGTCTGGAATTGGCACGGAGCTTGCGCTACTACTAACCGAGATCGGAGGAAGTTCGTCTTTGATGTTCGAAGGAGAGACCTTGAGATGCGTATGAAGTATGCCTTGGTTACTCTCTTTTATAAGGGAAATCGCCTTAGTTTTCTTCTTTTGCATCTATCTAGAAGCCAATCCCTTTGCCTTGCTTTTACAAAAATGGTTTTCCTTTCACTATTGCCTATCCCGCGGGTGACAGCTTAGCTTTGGGATAGTTAGTACTCTTCTTCCTCGATGTTGGGCGGTTCTTCTACCTCTGTAGATGTTGCAGTGGCCTTCCCGAGTCAGGAGTTATTTTCTTCCCATCGGACTTAGGGGCCTTAACTTTCTTGGATCATCAGGGGTTCCCTCAGGTGAGTGCCTCCCTTCGTCAGGTGCCCATCCCTAGATTTGTTGAATTAATGTAGCGGAGTTGCTATCCCATGAATTTTTTTTTTCACTTCTAAGCTATAAGTTCATTGTTGTAAGCTTCTACTTTGTAAAATGAATTAAGGAATAGAACTTTTCGAGCATTTATGTTTTCATTGCATTACTTCAATATTCTTACCTGATATGAATAGTCGAAGCACTTTAATGTTGCTTTTCGTCACTTAACGTCCAACAAATTGGTCATTCGGACTATGGTGGCTCGATCTTCTAGCGTTCCTGATTCACAATGGTCTGTCCTAAACACTAGGTTAGGACATGAGCCGGTTAGATCAGCCTCAAGCCCGCCAGTTTGCAATCTTGGAAAATGAGGCGTCAGGTCATTATTACCCGCATCGTGCTGCTGACCTATTGGCTTAAGCGTCTGAGCTGATTTAGTCGGTGGGCAGCGCGAGGTGGCACCATGTCTATCATCATGACAATGCCAACGAAAAGACGCACTATAGCACTCTATGGTGAGGGCACGTGTTGTACGGTACCGGTTTTCAAATTGTGTTATTCATGGTTAAATAAAATGATATAAGCAAAATTAAGGTCATTGGATATGGATAAGTGTGGAGAAAGTTAGATTTTAGGCCGAGTTTGGGTCGCGCCTAGGGCATGCCTGAAGACTGCTAGGGGGCGATTTCTAGTGGCCCTGTGCCTGTGGCGCATCCGAGGTGTGCTCAAGTGTGGGAACCAAGGGCCCTATGCTCGAGGGGCGCTCGATTGGCGCTTGAGCGCCAATCTGGATATTTAACCCACTTGATCAGTTTTCTTTTGGCATTTTGCAATAGAGAAAAGCGAAGAGACAGAGCACGGTGGAGAAGAGAGAGAAGAGGAGATCGAGGCTCTTGGGTCTATTTTCGGCGTGGAGCTAGTTGAGGAACTTGTAAATTGGGTCAAGGCAAATGTACTCTTATACTTTTCTTTCTCTTGTTACTCATTTTTCATTGTTCTTTTCGGGTATTTATGTTCAAATGCTCGCCTAAGTTTAGATTTACAAGTATTCATATGTTAAATATGTATATATGTTAATTTACCCTTGAATTTTGAAGTATGTGTGTGAAAAACGTGATTATATGTCATTTTCCCTTCCAATTTTGAAGTTTAAATGAAATGTGGTCTTAAAATCGAAAGCCTAACCCCACGTTCAAGTATTCTGATGTTTTATTCTTTGTATTTCCTGTATAATGCTTCACATGTTTGGATAACTCCGTTAAGTTTATTAAATATCCGAATTTCCTTCCGAAATGTCCTGTATGTTGGGTATATGGACCAATATTGTGAAAATTGCCCATTTTGCATGTTTTTGTGGAAATTCTTAAAGTTGTTTGGAACCTCAGACGCCAAATTTGAATTTTTGTTCATGAAAGAGCATTCGTTTAAGTCTAAGACTTAAGATCCCAAGAATTTGAGAATAAGTATCTATATAAGTTCATAAGATTGTAAAATCTGTATTTGTATCAAGTAATTTAAAATTTTATAATTTGTTATCTATTATTGGCATTTTCTCTTAGAGTGAGAAAATCAAGAATAAAGAACTACGTATATTTGTGTGGAGTTCCCAAATGAAATATAAAAAGAAATCATGAAATTAGATCAAAGATTTTAATTTAGAGGGTGATATTCTCTGACATGGCTTAGGATATTATAACGGTAAATCATGGAATTGCCCCTAGACCACGGGAGAATTTTTGGTGGCTAAGAAGAACTAAGGCCCAATATATCCGAGATTAAAGGTATACCGTCTACCACGGGATATTAAATTTGAGGTACGTGGGTAGGCCTTAGATTGTGTGAAATAATATGATCATTTCCTTAATTGGTCTACTCCATTAGTTGGTAATGCCTATTAGTCATGATTCTTAAAGATAAATAAATTTCTACATATTTTGAAGACTAATGGAATTACAAATAAATATGAAAAATTAAATGAGTTCTGGAAATATATTTGATCATATTTATGTTATATCTACAATATGATCCTATCCTATTTTTTCTATTTATTTTAAAGTATATTGCATTGTCCTTGATTATAATTGTGCCTTAATAAACATTCGACTCACTTCCTTACTATTTTTACTAACCTTCAGATGAGCAGGAGATGCAGGAGTTTCCCCCCGACGAGATTTTGTTTTTAGTAAGTAAGTAAATTAAAATTAAAATAAGCAAAATTATAAGACGATGTTCTAGTTCCGAGTATTTTGTCGATTTAGAAGTTAAACAACGAGTTAGGACATTCCCCGAACACCACCATGAACCAATTTATGAAACCGAGCAAAAAGAACACAAAAACAATATCTAGATGAGCATCATCTAAACCGGCCACATGTAACTCGGCCTTAATTCACACACACAATAAAACATCAATAGATTTATTTATCATCAAACCTAGAGCAAACTGAATTTCCACTGTTCCAAAATCAGAATCAAACAGCAGAAGAAATTCAAATGCTAGCAGCATAGTCCTCGGACTGGTTTTACACACGCCTTGATACGTGCATTGCTTCCACATCATTCGGCCAAGAACACCACCACGGCTCAGGTAGTAGCATCCATGTGCATAGGGGTCTCAAACTCATCCTTCTGGCCTCGGATGAGAGCAGCACGCCCATAGCATCTCGGGCAAGTCTACACCAATAGCAGGATACCAGTGATGGCAACACAGCACCATTAGTAACTCAACCCATCACCACAACAGGATAAACTGCTCTACAGCATCAGCAAACCGCTAAGAGCCAATACACAACAAAATGGAGCCTGCATCCTTTCCAGCAACTGCTCCCTTAACTCAGAGCAAAAAAGACATATCAATAGGGTCCGTAGAGTGCCCTGTAACACCGGCACCAACAGGATTTCAGCCTAGCACCACATCGGGATCAGCTGCTCTCCAGCAACCTCTAGCCACCAAGAACCATAATCGGTAATTCCAGCAGCCACAACCTTCAGTAGGGGAGCTCACAATATCACAAACAGATTCTGCAACCTTTCCAGCATCTACACCCTCGATGACAGGGGCATAACAACAGGGCCATTTAAAAGGCAAACATTTGCATAGATCTGAAAACCGGCACCATCAACAATTCATCCCAGCTCCACATCGGGGTCAACTGCTCTCCAGCATCCGCAGGGCGTAGATCCAGTAGCATCAACCTTCAGCAGGGCAGGACCAATTTCCACCCTTAGCAAGAATTCCAACGAATTTGTAGAAAGAAGTATCAAAACATCCCCTCACAACATAAATCAGTAGGAGGAAACGTACACATGGCATTTTCCATTCTTCACACCACAACAAAATAAAACCAGCAACCTTTCCAGCAACGGCCCCTCGCCTCAGAACATTACAGCACAATCAGGTATCGGACACATGGCAATATACCATGCTTCCCAACACATCATAAAAGCTACTGCAACCTTTTCAGCTTCTGCTCCCTCAATGCAGTCGACAGGAGCAAATCGGCAAGGCCAAAAATTTGGTCTACTGCAATATTATCAAATTTCTCAGCATTTTGCTGGAGCCCAGCTGCATTGAGACACTTGGGGTGACATCAACAGCATGCAGTAACTATCTGAACAGCCGCTGCAGTATGTTCATATCAGCACCAGTACGACAATATCATTCAAGGCAATGCATTCCACGCACCAAAAGGCTCACCATTCTGCCAACCCCCATACAAGGCAAAGTGTCAAAAAACCAGTGACTAGTTGAAAATCCAATGCTAGTCACTTTCCAAATAACCCAGCAGAAAACGACAAAACACAAGCAAAAGCTGGTCCCAAGGTTCAGACAGAGCCTCAATCACACAGACCAATTTGTTTCCAGTCAACTAGAAGCAGCGTTCGTGCATGAGGAACCCTTAGACTTCTTAGAAGTAGCTTTTCACTGTCTCCTTGACTTGATGTGTTTTTAGGTTCCATCATGCACCGTACTACCTTGAACACTACTGCCATTCAGCCGCTGTGAACACTTGGATTTGTCAAAATTTAGGAGGCCGGCCATTAGACCATCTAGATCACTATATTGGCAAGATAGAAAATTCATTTTCGTTTCCAGCAGAAAGCATAGAAAACTAAAAATAGCCTTCCTTCCATCGGGAGATAAAGAAACAATGTGTGGTTGGGATGATTTAGCAACCACCAACAATCTGAGGGCCTCAAAAAATGCATCGGAAGAGCTGTTTAGAATCTCCTTAGTCATCGGATAAGAAGATCTGAAATCCTCCTTAGCCTTTCCAGATAGATTGCATTAACAGCTATCCATAAAAATAAGCACAATGTTCCTATGTTTCGGGCCGAGGGAATTAATATGAAGCAAAGTATTTTTAGCCACTAGTACTTGCTGGAGGGCATAGAGCATTGGGATGTTATCAGCATCTTCAACTGCCGATGCCTCCTTAATCTGATCAGATACATATTCAGACCCACTAACAAGGACCCGGTGGTCATCTGACACAAAATCCACATCGCCCATTGCGTCCTCAACACGGCTAGGCTTGTCCAGGAGATACTGGCAAGAAAGCCTTGAAAATGAGTCAGGAGTGATTTCAAGGTTTGCGTCCAAGGAATGCAAAACATAATTCCTCTCAAATTGGGTTGAGCTATGTGAAGGAGAGTCCAGGTCTAAGATGCCACCACTCGGGGCATAGCCAGCCCAGCCAGCAGGGGCATCAGGAGAGCTGGGAGCAGGGCCAGCAGTGCAATGGGCCATAGCCACTTCATCGACAGGCTGAGAAAAGACCAATAGAAAATCCCCCGCCAAACCAGAGGAGATAGCATTCAAGGCAGAATCATAATCCATGTCTTGTTGGACAGCGGATTCAACAGGATCCAAGGGCACAACAGCCCCTTTTCCTGGAGCTGGATTAGGATCACTACATACAAGCTCACCAGGAAGTTCAGGTTTTAGCTCACTCCCAGAGACAAAGGGAGTGCCATCATTCGAGATCAATTCCACAGATAAATCAGGGCAATTGGCTTCAAAAAGATCACTGTGCAACTTTTCAAGAGAAGACCATCGATTTGATGGCAAAACATGGCCTTCAACAACCCGGACCTCCTTACACACAGGAGCCATATAAGGCACCTTTGTTGAGTCAACCACCTGCGAAATCGAATCCTGAGATTTGAGATCAACAGCGAGGGCTCCCGGCAGTGAAGGAGCCACTTGGTTGGCCTTAGCTTCATCAAGTTTACTCTGTTTTGCAACAGACACACGGCGCGCCGGCTTCCATTGGTAAGCCACCGCAACCTCAACCTCAGCGGCATCAGACCTTAATCTGATTTTTGCGGGAAGTGAACATCCCTGCCCACTTCAATACATACCCGGGTGAATTGAACTCGGTCCATTTGAGCTGTATTAGAGTCCAGCTGGATAGGCTTGCCAATTCCACTAGTGATCCAACTTAGACCTAAAGGGGTCCAAAATTCAATCGGGATATTGGTGAGAGAGATCCATACCGGAAAAAGTTTGTGGGATTCCATCGAGAGAGCCATACCAGGCAGCCATCTTGAAAGAAAAAGAGTTTTCCATCCAAATGCCTAGGGACCCTTGGATAAGCACTCATTTAGCTTAGTAAGAGAGTTGAATCTAAAGAAAAAAACCCCTTGTCATTTCCGGCGACATGACAAAGTCCGAACCTAGCCTAGATCTTATGAGCAATGGAGTCAACCACTTTAAAGGGGAGAGATTTTTCGTAGAAGTATCCCACCAACGTTGCTCCCCGGTAGTCCTGGCACTATTGTATGACTTCAGAAGGAGGAGAGGAGATGGCAACAACATCTCCATCAAAGGAATGAGGGGGAAAATACCTCAGAGGAGACGATTGATTAACCACGTTGCTCATAACAGCTCCGGCCCAAGAGGAGGAGGGGGGAGTCTGGGTAAATCCAGACTGTGGGAGCAGGTAAGCGGACCCAACAAATGGAATGGAGAGCTTCGAAATAGTACCTGGCAGAGAGCATGAGTTCACCAGATAACTAGCCGGCTCAGACACGACCGCTGTGGACCTAGGCTCAGAGCCAGGATTCTCTAAAGGCCCGCCTCCTTACACCGATCGGAAACCCTAGCGACCGACTCGGTCGGAGAGCAAACCAAATTTTTCAGGGAGTCCAAGAAAAGGCCATCTGGGCCAAGGGACGAGGACAGGGTATCTTTCTGTAATGGGGGAAAGGGATGGGAGGCGGGGGTGGTAGAAGAGTTCGAGAACAGCGCTGAATGGGAGGAATCAAGGAACGGAGGGGGGCCGGGGGTTCTGGTGGGGCTCAACACCACCCTCAAGGAACTGGCCCTGCCGGCGCCGTCAGAGAGACGGTGCCCAAAACCCTTCTCCCCAACGAGCTAGATTGGAGATTCAAAAACGTTTAGGCCTACTGGTTTCATTGTTTATGTATTATTGTATTTAAGGCATCTTTAGGCAGTATTATTTATTACAAATTAGTTAGTTTGGTTTTGGACATGGTTTTTGATATATTATGGATTTATGGGCAATGTTGTTAGCCTATGTGGTATTTTTGTATTGTCTAGAACTGTTGGTGTTGTGTTTAATCATGAACAGGATTATTATTTTGTGTTGAACTATTTTGTGGAAGTGAAATAGGATGTTTCATGTTGTGTGGGTTGAAGGAAGTTTAATAGGGAAGTGTTTTTATTTCCGCGATATTGTTGGGTATGTTTGCATATGTTGAATTGATATTTTTGCAAGCATCTTTCCTTACTAAGGTTCGACGTCATATTTTTGGGTCGGTGTCGGAGCCATCGTTGTTGTGACATGTTTTTGGATCATGTGTATGCTTGATTTATATATATATGGTCTTTCATTATGGTATGTGTTTAGTTATTAATGAACATTATGTTCGGGTGATATTTAGTTAATCTGATCCGTCACATGTGTTGTGGCCATCATGGTGACGTGCCCCATCAATATCTTGAAACGACGTCGCTGCGAGGCTGAGGCGTTGGCTATTTAAACTGTTAGCCTTCGGCACTTCTCGCACTTTCATTCCTTGATTGGAATCACTCAGCTTCGGTTTCCCCTTTTGCTTTCCATGGCCTCTATGAGTGTCGACGCGATCTTGTCTATTCTCACTTCTAACGACGTTGAGGCTTTGTTTGACCGATACCACATCCTGAACGCCATCTTATATATTCTGCCGGCCGACGATGATAGGGCTTGCTCTCCTCCTCGGCATGGGTTCATTACTAACTACGAGGCTCATCTTAGAAGTGGCCTTTGTATCCCATTCGCATATGAGTTATATTAGGTTTTGGTGTCTTTGGATATCCCCATGGCATGGCTTCATCCTAATGCTGCTCGATATCTAATTTTCCTGTATGTCTTTTTTTGCCATCATGGGCACGTCTTGGATGCCTTGACCATAACAGTGATCTTTCGATTTAGCTAGGGCACAGACTGAGTTTCAGTTTCCCCCACAAGGAGTACCAAATAAGTGGGGGAAACCTTGACTCGATAAAGTGCTAGAAGGACCGCTACTTTTATTTGGTAGTCCCCTTCGACTGGGCCCCTTCTAATAAGTGGGGGTAAGGTGTTGACTTCTTATGTCAGCGATGTCCAGGATTGGGAGAAAAATCAGTCAAAGCCATTGACGGAACTTCTTAAGATGTATGCTGCCTCCTTTTGTAAAAAGGACCTTTTGCTATCCTCAAGGGCTTTTGTGCAAGCTAACTGGGAGCCCTACTTGGAGGGGATAGATGTAATTGCCCTGTTGCTTCTCTAGCCCTAGAGGAGACATGGATCATTATACATCTAGGATTCCCCTGAGAGGACGACCAAGCGGCGGGCAACTTCATCTGGTTTCTCCTCCTCTGACTCCGGCCGGACTATTGCAGAGTGGATGCGGAGAGTTGGGGAGTCGTTTAGGGGGCTAGCCTCTACCCCGTCTTCTCCAGCTAGCCAAGTTTTTGAGGAGGCCACTAGGCCTGCCGAGGGCAGTGAGACCATTTTTTTTGATAAGTAATTAAATTATATTAAAAAAAGAAAAGAAATTACAACACCTATATTCTATTCCAAGCGTTTTGTCAATTTGGAGTAAGAATATAGTAGCATGGGTATCCCTTGAGACCATGACCCTAGTCATGAAAAACAAAAATATAACCAAAAATACAAATATGACACCAGAGTAATATCTCCTATTGAGTCATCTAAATACCATATCGGCAACAATAGCTACATACGGAACACACAACATCAATCATGCTAAATGAAGTCCAGGCTACCCAAATCGGGAATGTGTGAGAGTAGGAACCGGTGTGCCCAGTACAGCCAAATCGTCCACGTCAGCCTAACCGGGCAGCCAAACAGGGCAAACCACATCACAGACTGCAAAAGTTTAGTGAGACCTTTGTTCCTCCTACTGGAGCATCAAGTGAGCTTGGGGTTGGGGTGTCGAATGAGCCAATCCAAGCCCCGACCGTCGCCCAGTATAGTGTCCCTACTATTGTCACCTCATTGCCTAAAGAGCCTACGCTCGATCCTCAAGTAGCTTTTGTTGAGGAGGGTCCTAGTAGTGGCCAGGTGATTGAAGTTCAAGCGGGGGATAATGCAAAGGCGGTGGAGGATGGTGAGGTGCCTTGCCCGGAGGTTCTGGTATCTGATATCCTCAAGGGTTAGGTGGCTCCCCCTCGCTTCCAAGTTCTGGGGCTCTCCTGGGTCCTTCGTCGTTGGAGAAGATGCCTTTCATTGGGGTATGAGTGGGGTATCCTCTTATTCTAATTATCGTCGTCCTTACCTGACCACTCGTATTTTTGCTTGCAATTTTACATGATGTTGCATCTATTGGAGACTTGTTTGTATCAGCGAGATGTCTTGATACGTTAGTGTAACCCAAAAATCTCCCACTTGGTCCAGATGTGCGTTGACTGAGGCATGCTCGAGGAGATGAAGGGTTGGGTGAATGTTGTTGTTATTGAGGCTTAGCAGTGCAGAGAGTGGGTTGCTAGCCTCGACCTTGAGCTGTCCGAGCTCATGGCGAGATCCTAAGAGCTTGTCGGGGAAAAATCCTGAGCCCTAGGTCAGATCGCCTCACTCAAGGATGCGCTCCATAGAGCTGATCAGCATCTTACAGATTTTTGAGGCGAGGATGCTCGGCTAGAGGCGGATCAAAGGACCTGGTTTAGTCCGGAGGAAGTGGGCCATACAATGAATGTCAGATTCTTGGATGGCATTCACCTCTATAGACGGACCATATCCCTAGTGGCTCCATACTCCCTGTTAGCTTCCTCGACCTGAGAAACAGCGGTGTTCGGCATCAATCTGACTTGGTGGATTTCTCCGAGAGAGGAGGGGCTCCCAATCTTAGAATAGTCGTCTCCTCGAGTTGTAAGCCTAGGTGGCACTTTGTATCATTGAAGTGGATGGATGTTCTTCGATGTACATTTTGAGCCTTTAATAAATCCATTGAACCTTTCCGATCATTGTCACTAGTGTTTCTATGTTTACACTAAATTTGTTCATTCGATGCTTTGTCATTTTCCAACTAAGTATTATCGCCATCGTCGTTAGGCTTGGTGTAGACGCGGGGGTCCGATTGTGCTCTTTCCTGTGAAAGGACATCGTTACATGTCTATTGGCAAGTCTCACTAGGGCTGGTTGGGTTTCATAGTCACAACCGTCGGGCTCTAGCGAAATCAATGTCGTCGTCCGTGCGTACCATTGGTGCTTGGTCCTGCTTGGGGGATATTGTTCCTCTTGTACATTTGATCCTAATTTGTAGACCATTGTTGACTGGTAGTGCTTATCCCTATCAAAGGGTATATTATACCGTTGCATGCATACTGAGGAAGCCCCTTAGGGTATATTATAGCTGCCTACTAGGGGAGGTCCAATTTTCATCCTCAAGCCCCCCGAGCAGTATCATTCGATCGTGCTCGGGCTGCTTAGCTATTAGAGTTGAGGTTTTGGTTCTGCTTTCACAGGTTGGTAAACAAGTAAAACGTTTTCACCCAACCTAGGGGAAATTTAAGCCATTTGATTTTATACGTTGTCATGTAAGCATTCATATTGACAAATAAAAATAAGCAAACAATCCTTTTATTAATTTAAATGTGGTATATTTTAGAAGAATGCCTAATGAAGTATGTCGGACCTACTTGGACTTGGCATGGGGTTCTTGGTAATCTTTCTTGAAGTGGATGGAGTTCCATATCCTCGGGACAAATTTATCGTTCTAGGTGTGTAGCTTGTACGCACTGCTTTGGAGAATCGCTGTGATGAGGAACGACTCCTCCTAGTTCGGGGAGGGTTTGTTCTTATTGGCGTTCTTACCTGTGGTATATTTTGTATGTAAGGGTCAAGTTTTAAATTTCATAAATATATACTAACTATGTGAAAAACCTAAAGACCAAAGGCTTACACTGGGATACAGCAGTGACACGAAAAATTTTTTCAGTGGACCGGTTAACAGCCGAATCAATTCCTGCTGATATGAAGACAGCCCGGTTGTAGAAATTTCAACCAAACAGTAATCAAATTAATTTTGGGGTGGCAAGAAGCTAGCCTGGTTATTAAATTCTCGATTGACTAACAACCGAAACTCATCCGGTTGATTAGAAAGCATTTGGGACAGCAGTGGGATGGTAAGGACAGCAGGAAAAATTCAGAAATTCAGTAACAACCTATGTGAATTAACCGAGCAGCTTATATATATATATCTAGATGTGTATATTTTCAGCAACAAGGTAACCGGGCAGCAGCAACTTATACAGATATATGTGATTCAGTAAGGGGAAGCAGTGTATCAGCAATAGCTGATATTTTTCTAAGGGCACGGGCAGCTGCTTCTGCATCAATTGGAAACAACAGCAGCCGGTACACTGAAGCTAAAATTAAATTAGAGGGAAGCAGCTTATAAGCTGCTGAAGTGAGCAGCAGCACCAGCCAAGTTTGACACGGCAAGTGGACAGCAGCAGCAGCCGAATTTTTCCAAGGAAAATATGGTGACACAAGCAGTACAACCTCAGCCAATGAATTAGAAACACAAGGTAGTATATTAAGGAGCCAGTTAGGAGGTGATTCAGCTAAATCCAGGAACACTTGTAAAATTTAGAAGCTGGTTAGGGGATTTGCTGGCAAAACCTATGATGACTCAGCAAATCCATGAATTTCTATATAAGGAGACGTGAGGGAAGGATAGAGCAAATGGAAAATAAGAGAAAAGAGAGAGGTAAGGGCCGAGAGACAGCAGAAAGTAAGACGAAGGAGGAAAATTTAGCAAATTGGTGCTCACTTAGCAAGTGTTCTTATGCCCTCCTTCTTTTGTTGAAATTCTCGCTGATTTCTGGGAAGTATTGATTGATCCAATATTCAATTTCTTAATTTATTATCTTATTGTTACCATAGTGTCATTTTATAGTATGAAGAAATTCGAATTTAAATAAAAAAGGGGCTGCTGAACACCAGGTGCTGATTCTGAAATTCGACACTTGGTGAACCAGCCACTGGAATTAGGTCGGATCGGCACCAATTTGGCTAAACTGACAGTCAAGCCAACCAAGACATAACGTACTAATATTAAACTATTAATTTACAGACCGGTTGGCAAAAAAATTCTAAACCGGTCCCTGAATCGGGTCCCCAAACCAGCACCAGAATCAGCAAATTCATCCTTGCTGATGCAAAAATTATAGCTTATGGAAATGGACTGAACCGAGCCCCAAATTGGCTGAATTGGCAGCCAAAGTAGCTCAAGTATGTTAAGAATATATTGAAGTATCAACCAGAAAAATTAGACCTAAACTGGTTGCTGAACTGGTCCTCAAATTTATAACTGACCCGACCCTAGCATGCTTGCTGATGCTGAAGCTGACAGCTTAAGGAAAATGAGCTGAATTGACTTTGAAGCGGCTGAACCAGCAGCTGACCTGGCCAAGTCATCAAGTACCAAGACTAAACTGTCAACCTGTGAACTAGTCGACAAAAATACCCTGAATTGGTCACTGAATCGGGCTCCTGAACATTAACAGACTTAACTGAACAGCATCCATGCTAATGCTGAACTTATGACTACTAAATCGGGCCCTAAAATGGCTGACCAGTAGCCATATCTTCCTAAGTGTCTTAAGGTAATGTTGAAGTGTCAACCCATAAATTTGGACCGGAATTTGTCATCGAACCAGACCCATATACAGCAATAGAACCAGCCAGCATCTATACTGATGTTGAACCTGACAATTTAGGAAAAGTAGATTGAACTGGCCTTGAACCGGTTGAACTAGTATCCGACCTAACCAAGTCATTAAGTACTAAGGATAAACTATCAACCTGTAAATCGGTTGCTAAAAATACTTTGAGCCAACAACTAAATTGGACCTTAGATTGGTAACAAAAGCATCCCAAGCATCTTTGCTGATGCTGGAAGTTACAACCTAGGGAAATAAGTTGAACGGGCCCTTAAACTGGCTGAATCAGTAGTCAAATTAGTTTAAGTATGTTAAGATAATGTTAAAGTATTAACATATAAAATTTAGCCTCAATTAGCCATCGAATTGGCCCTAAACCAGCCACCAGACCAACTGAAACCTTTTCTTGCTAATGTTAAATTTTGAGTTGCCTGAACTGGCTACTAATCCTACCTTGAACTGGTGATCAAACTAGATATAAAATCCTTGCTAATGCAAGATTTTAGCCTGCAAAAATCACCTTGAATCAGCCCCGTTGAATAAGGTAAAATATTAGTTTGAACCGGCCCTCTTCTAAATCGATTGAAGTATTAATTGTTGATGCTAAAATTCAGACTATAAATTTATTTGTACCAGCTCTTGAACCACTGAAGCCACCATAATTTTAAGTTATAAAAATAAAATGAACCGGTCACTAAATTGAAACCCAAGTCAGTAGCCGAACCGGTGAAATACATATTATACAGATTTTGAATTTTCAGCATATGCATAATTTGTTTTGAGACCGTGATGCATCTAAAATTTCAATATATGAATATATTGCAAGACTTTGACATTTTACCGTATTGTAATATTTAAATGATAAAATTTCTACTCTATTCATAAAAATAGATGGAAACTCTACACAATGTTAATAAATGTGATTATTTTCTTGCAGAATGAATAAAATTCAGAATATGTATCAAAACAAATATAGAGATTCCATTCTAAAAAGAAGTAAGAAAATGGACCAAGGATTAATCAATAAATAGTATATTCTGGTATACCTTAATATATTGTAGCAGAAGATCATTGTTTAATTCTATATCGCTATGTGATTTTGGTCCCGTCTATCGGGGTTATAAGTAGTATCACCCACCTTGAGATGCAAAAGGAGGTTAGGTCTTAGATTATGTGGATTGAACACAATCCACCCACTTCAGGGTGTAAGATGAGGTTAGACCTTTGATTGTGCAGATCAAACACAATTCGGGCATTGATTGACTGCTCTTTTAGTTAGTAATGTTTATTGGCCTTGGTCCCTACCGAAAAATAATAAAAAACGTTTTTAACATAGTTTTAAAGAAGGAATAATAAAAGATTAAGACAAGAAATCAGAAAGAAGTTTGCAAAAATATTTTGATTATGTTTTAAATTGTCATATTCCATGATGATTTCTATCCATATTATTATTCTTTAAGTGAAATGAATGTATGTTCTTTATTATATATTATACTTGGCTTATTCCCTTACTATTTTACTAACCCTCCAGATGATCTGCAAGAGTTCTTACTTGATGAGTAGGAGTAAAAAATGAAGGACGTAGAATATGTTTCTAAGGATGTTATTTTGGTAACATGTGCTATAGTTAGTTTTATTTATAGCTGACCTTGAATGTAAGCAATACAATGTAAAAGTATCTAGGTAAATTTTGTAAGTTGTATCTAAATGTATGATGACTTTGTTTTAATAGACAATTATTATTGTGTATTGCTTCTATAAGATTATATATGATTGATTTAGCAGGCATTTCTCCTTATCACAAAGCTGACATCACGTTATTACTGGATGGATGTCAGAGCCACCAGTGATGTGGTAACATATTTGGATCCTGTGTATGTTAAAATAATTATATTCATGCAATTATAAAAAAGTTTCACATCCCTTATATTATTAAGTATATTTGAATAAGGTTAGTGATGGGTTAGGACATGGTCTGTCACACTATAGAATTAGGTTTCCCACTTTAAATTGGCGTGCTTTCACCATCTTATTGTAATACTGAGCGATCTGTTACTGATAGGCCGCCGTGTGCATCTTAATAGCATCTTGGGCTTTTTCGATTAGGCAAAGGCCCACTTCAAATACGGCTTTTCCTAAGTGACATCTACTTTCTCGTGTGTTTGCAGATAGACAATGGAAGTGTGAACCAACTTGATTCCCAAACTTGAACAATACTTGGTGAAACTCTTACCGGTGAATTGATTCCATTGTCGGTCACTATGACCTCCGTGAAGGGACCAGATTATTTCAAATCACAATCATGTTTTGACCTCTCAATAAATTTGCAGCGTCTTCAAGTTTCGTCTTTAGTCTGTGCAATAGTGTTCGGTTTGTAACATCTACATGCTTGTTCACTTGCGGATAGGCAACGGAAGTGTGAACCAACTTGATTTCCAAACTCAAACAATACTTGGTGAAGTGCATGCCAGTGAATTAGTTCCATTATCAGTCACTATGACTTCGGTGAAGGGAACAAATCATTTTGAATCATGATAATATTTCAACCCTTCAATAAATTTACAGAATAAAAATCACAGAATATATAATACACATAAAATATATTCTAACATAGATGTGAACAATAAATAACAAAAGTAATAATAATAAAGATGTAATTTTTAGTAACGAAGAAAAATCACGATAACCATAGTTATTGAATAAGACCCTCCAGGTTTCAACGGTCAATGAAGATATATACTATAAAAATTAACTTACAGATCGAGTGGTACAAACATACTAACCTAGTCGACTTACTGTCGTCTTGTGATCTCTATTAAGGAATTCCTTAGATTTGCCTGCGACAACGAAATCAGACACATTCTGGCCTTCAAGTCAATCTTCTGTCACGAACCACTTGAATTACCGTACATCATTGGATCCCAATTTTCATGCCACCGACGTCGTCAATGAATGTTAACTGACGGGAAGAGGTCTAAAGAGTAAAATAAATGTGGTGAGAAAACTTTGGCTAAGATGCACAATAGTCAAAATTAAGTTTTCTCAAATGGAGAAATTTAAAAAGGATGAAATATTTAAATTTGCTCTAAAATGACCATCAAAATGCTCAAGCAAAGAGTTAGGGTAAATGAAATATGACGACAATGTATGGAAGGCTCGAAAACCAAGGTAAAAATTGTGACCGTTGGTGAAATATGTGTTGCGGAGCTTGAGTGCAGCTCTAGTGCATGGCGTGTGTGCTTAGGGTTTCTTGGGATTCATATCCGACGCTCAATCATAGATTAAGTGAACAGCAAGCGTGGGGTCTATTGGATTTGGTACTCGAGCTCGAGTTGGGCGAGTTGCAGGTGCCTACTTACTAGAAATGGGGTTCGAGCGCTGATCAGGCGAGTAGTAGGAAAAATCATACTAGAAATGGTTCTTGAGTGCACACGGGAAGGTAGCAGGTGAGGCCACTTGGGAAAGGCGCTCGGGCACGATTTTGTTGCTCGATAGTCATGGAAATAGGCTAGGTGCTTTAAGCGATATATTTAGATGTAGATCCTCAACATAATACTCTCGGTGCCAACAATAGACTAGAAATGGTCACGAAATATGCTAACACATAAATGATCCTAACAATCTCTCCCTTTGACAATTTCGCGACAAAAATTTTATCCAAAAGATAAAGCAGAATACAAGAAAATCATAGGTTCATACAGCACCGAGATAGAACCCGTATATATAAAAATCTACACTTAGTAGATACCAGACACAATACAAACTAAGTACATAAAATATATAATAGAGTTTCCATGCCAAAATGATAATTACTATGCCTATTCAACCATGGCTAGTACAAGAATAAAAAAATACACATGGCACAAATAGATAACAAAAAAGGTCATTGGAATAGGAATCAGATAATATAATTAGTAAATAGATAATAGAATAACATAATAATAGAGAACATAAATGATGACATGAAGCAAAAGTAAACATAAACAGAAAACACAAGTCTCCCACTATAAAAAACAATGGATCACAACAATCCCCTAAACCAGATACAACTCCCCCTAACAAAGACATCTCATCCCTTTGTAATGTACCAAATTTCTGGGACCTCCTGTCATCGAAAATATAATGACTAAATTTTTTTGTGTCAAGAGAATGGCAAAAAGGTGAAAGAAAATTAATTCGGTCAACTGCATTGACTGGAAAATATAATAAGAAAGTAATCCGGTCAACGCCTCTTGACCGGAAAACGTGGGGGAGAATTTGATCGATTAACGCCAGTTGATCGGAAAGGAAGGAAGGAGGCCGGAAGTGTCTGCATTGACCGAAAAGGAAGAAAGGAGGTTGGAAGTGTTGGGACGATAGAAAGAAGGAAAATTTAATCCGGTCAACATCAATTGACCGGAAAGCGTGAAGAGAGGCTAAGGGAGAGTTGACCGCCCGATTGATTGACGTAATGACTAAATATGATTAAGGTCAGGATGACCATGCCTAAGTAGGTAATCTACTCCCAACCGCCCCGCTGACCTTCTAGAAAGGCAAGGGGACCAAGCAAAGAAGTACAACAATTGACCTGCCCTACCTACTACTACGAACCTCAACGTCTATAAGTAATGGCCCCGGGAATTAGGATAGGAAGCTGGGCAATCGACCGGGTGAAGGCGCTAAGAACTTCGAGCCAGAACCAAGTAAGGGGTCATAGATCCGATCCAGGCAAGAGTGCTCACCTTTTTTTGATCATGTGTTTAATGCAAGTGTACTCCATGTTTTTAAGTTGATGTTTTTAATGCAAGTATAACTAATAATGTTCAATTATTTCATGATGTTCGCACTCACGAAGTCTGATTATTGCATGATTTAGATGATGACTAGTTATTTGTTTATGAAAAAGTAGACCGGCTTTATAAAGTGTCGTATAAGCTTTTTGATTTGAAACTGGCCTTGATTTGAAACCGGCCTTATAGAATAATTGAAATTGGCCTAAATCGAAACCAGCATTTGTGTTAAAATTTTAAAACCGGCATTGCATTGTGATTTTGAAACCGGCCTTGTAATGTAATTTTGAAACTGGCATCTGCTCTGTGATTTTGAAACCGGCATTGTAGTGTAACTTCAAAACCGACCTTGTATCGTATTTTGAAAGCGGCATTTGTATTGTGATTTTAAAACCGGTCTCGTATCGTGATTTTGAAACAGGCATTTGTATTTTAATTTTTGAAATTGGCCTTGTATTATGATTTGAAACTAGCACCTGTACTGAAACTTTGAAACCGGCTTGTAATGAAGCAACCTCTGGCTTTATAATAAAAGACTTTCGGCTTTTGATAAATAACCTCTGGCCTTTGATAAAAAGATCTCCGGCTTTTTAAATAGAAAGACCTCCTGCTTTCTTTTTATGAAAATGATCTCCGGCTTTAAGACATTATAAAAGGACTTTGGTTATTTGAAGTTAAAGATAAAATATATATGAACATGGAAAAATGTATGTAATTCGGACAGCAAGTGAAACTCTATGACTTCCAACTTTTAAACTATGATAAATGACCATCAAAAGATATGAACTAAGAACCGAGTTTCTATTAAGCTCGTTGTTAAAATTGGATGAAGGATATTGAAATGACACTCGAGGATTGCCCCTGGGCCACGGGAGAATTTCTGGTGGCACAAGGCTTATGGACTACGGCTCCGTATGCCGGGTAAAAGGAATTACCGCCCTCCTCTGGGAGTATAATAGGAGGATACAGCCTTAGGTTGTGGGGTAGCACACAATCCTTCCTCGATGTTGTCCGCTCCCGTCCGGTCCCTACAGATGATAAGAATTTCGTACAATTTTATGAATTTTTGAAGACAAGATAATAAGAATAAAAACAAAGATTTCTGAACTTAAGAAGAAATGATATGGTGATTTTCGTATGCTACGTTTATGTTACTTTGATCCGATGATATATATGTTAATGTTTTCTGCATGTGGGTACCTTACTTGACTTTGTAGCTCACTCTTATTGTTTTTCAGATGATGAGAAGTTTATGGAGGATAAAATTAAATAGAGTCATGTGGTGTAGCTAGACGGCATAATTGGTCGGAGCTGATCAGTGAAGGAGTGAAGGAATTGATGTATTTTCTTTTGATGTTTTGGGAAGGACTTTAAAACATTTCCGTTGTAAAAGAATTAATGGATGTTAGTATATTTCCATAATTACAATATGGGATAAAGAAGTTGACTTTTCTAGTAGCATATCATTTCATGTCATGGTTTTCATGTCCGACCAACCTTAACGTTGGCTGGTCAGGTATGAGGTTAAACTTTGATGGCCAACTCAAGGAGTTCGGCCTTAAGCAATCATGTGTACCCGATATAAAGTATATATAAAAGAAAAGAAAAATTTTTATGTCCACCTAGTTAGTATTTATACTGTATGTGTTGTAAAGGTTAGGCTTGACAGCGGCCGTATGTGGTGAAATATGTCCGGGGCCATCATAACTGATATTAGAGAAAATTGAGATGCTTTAGGTTAGATCTAAATTGATACAAAAACTTAGGACGGGATGAGTTAAGGCTGAAGGGGGTTAGCATTACTTATGCTTAGGACGGAGTACTATTTGTTATCCACATTTGGCTAGTAGTCTGACCAAAATATTCTTTTTAGAAATCAAAGTCATTGCTAAGGAAATGTCTAATAGAGGAAAATGAGCCGTTCGGACTAACAACCCTCCGGACCCGAAGACAAAGTACTTGAATCTGCTGGACAGGATGGCTGACGTCATAGAAGCCTTGGCTCCACCAACTCCGGTGACCGCCCCAGTTCCTGTTCATCAGGAGACGTTGGTCTACGATCGCTTTACCAATAAGCGAATTTTTGAATTCTCCGAAAAATCCGACCCATTGAAGGCGGACACCTAGATCCAACAATTAAAGAAGGTGTTCACAGTGATTAAGTGTCTTGCTGGAGATAAGGTCCTGTTTGCCACCTATAAGCTGGTGGGTGAGGCCCACCACTGGTGGGAGATGCAGAAGAGAGTCTTTGAGGTGCTAGAAAGGAAAATTACTTGGGGAATATTCGAAGCAGCATTCTTGGAGAAATACTTTCCTGCTAACCTTCGCGGACAGAAGGAAGATGAATTCCTTTGCTTAAGGCAAGGCACTAGCACCGTGGCTGAGTATGATGCAAAATTTATAAAACTGTCCCGCTATACTCATTATATGGTGGAAGACCAGGAGAGAAAGGCTAGAGGTTCTTTCAAGGATTAAGAGATGATATTAGGAGACATCTCTCAACCTTGAAGTTGACTACATATGGAGAGGTGTTAGAAAGGGCCGTTATTTATGAGAAGGAGCTGGAAAGAGGGGAATTCTTCTGACAGAGGACTTTCAATCAGGCTTCAAGAACCAGTGCTAGTGAAGGACCTTCAAAGAAGCAAAACTATTAAGGTCCAGTAGGGAGCAGGACCAATCCGTATAGACTTCCCGAGCATCCAACAATCCATGTGCTCATTGCGGAAGGTCGCATGAAGGGAAGCCATGCTATAAGAAGCTGGGAGTCTGCTATAACTGTGGTCAGTGTGGACACATGATCAAGGATTACCCACTCATCAAGCAAGCCCTAGAATTTAACTCCCCCGTTCCAACCAAGGTGTTCGCTGTTTCTGCAAAGGAGGCCAAAGCCTCTACTAAGGTAGTGGAAGGTACACTTTCTATTTGTGACAATTTTAGTCATGTGCTATTTGACTCAGGATCCACCTACTCGTTTGTCTCCCATGATTTTACAAAATGTCTTACGACACTCTCCCGAGTTCTTGGCTGTCCATTGATGGTCACCTCGCCCACAGGGTCATCAGTAATTTTAGTTGTTATGTACCTGGAGTGTCCAATCAAGTTGAATGGATTCTTAATGCCCGTTAACTTAGTTTTACTACAGATGAGGGATTTTGATGCGATCCTAGGAATGGATTGGTTGGCAATGTATCATGCCAGTATCGATTGTTTCCGAAAAAGAGTGAAATTTGCTATCCCTGGAAACAGACCCTTTTATATTCAGGGAGTCCGACGGAAGGAAGCATCCAGCTTCATTTCGGCCCTCCATGTCGGGCACTTGATTAGTAATGGGTGCCAAGCCTACCTAGCCTTTGCTAGTGCGACTGAGGGTTAAGGAATTCTGGCTAAAGAGCTTCATGTAGTATGTGAGTTCAAAGACCTATTCCCTGATGAATTACCTAGACTGCCACCAAGACGGGAGATAGAATTAGTGCTAGGATCAGCGCCAATATCTAAAGTACCATATAGGATGGCGCCGGCTGAACTTAAGGAGTTAAAACAGCAATTACAGGAGTTATTAGATAAGGGTTTCATCCGACCAAGTGTGTCTCCATAGGGTGCACCGGTCCTATTTGTAAGAAAGAAGGATGGAACCTTAAGGTTGTGTGTGGATTATCGGGAGTTGAACAAAATTACCACTAAGAATAAATACCCCTTGCCGAGGATAGACGACTTTCTTGATCAGTTGTAGGGAGCTTGCGTATTCTCAAAAATTGACCTTAGATCAGGTTATCATCAGCTTCAAATCAGAAACGATGATGTAGCAAAGACTGCTTTCCGAACTAGATATGGACACTATGAGTTTGTAGTGATGCCATTTGGATTAACTAACGCTCCAGCTGCATTTATGGACTTGATGAACCGAGTTTTTCAGCCCTATTTGGATAAATTTGTGATAGTCTTTATTGATAACATCCTTATTTATTTGAAGAGTCACGAAGATCATGAGGAGCATTTAAAGATTACACTTCTGATTCTTAGGGAACACCGGCCATTCGCCAAATTAAATAAGTGCGAATTCTAGTTAGAGGAAGTAGAATTCCTTGGACACATCATTTCCAAGGAGGGGATTTCTGTCAACCCTAAGATGGTGGAGGCAGTGGCGAAATGGAACCAACCAACCTCTGTGACTGAGGTACGGAGCTTTTTAGGCATGGCTGGATATTATTGACGATTTGTGGAGAACTTCTCCTGAATTGCCTTGCCACTTACCCAACTAACAAAGAAAGAGGTCAAATTCGATTGGACCGACGACTGTGAAAGGAGCTTTCAAGTACTAAAAGACTGACTAACTTCTGCACCGTTCCTGACCATTCCGGATGAATCAGGAGGACTAATTGTCTATTGTGATGCCTCAAAGTTTGGGTTGGGCTGTGTTTTAATGTAGCATGGAAGGGTAGTTGCCTATGTATTGCGTCAGTTAAAGGATCATGAAAGGAATTACCCAACTCACGATCTAGAATTGCCCGCAATAGTATTCGCCCTAAAAATCTGGAGACATTATCTATATGGTAAGAGATTCTTGGTCTATTCTGATCATAAAAGTTTAAAATATTTATTCTCTCAAAAAAAACTGAATATGCGGCAACGAAGGTGAATTAAATTCCTGAAGGATTATGACTGTGAGATTCAGTACGAGCTAGGTAAGGCCAATGTAGTCGCCGATGCACTAAGTCGGCAACCAAGTATCTTGGCAAGGATGTAGGTCAAGCAAATGGAGATGTTGGACTGTCTAATGCACTATGACATTGAACGATATGTTTAAGGAAAGCGAATGATTTTAGCATACCTTCAAGTTCAGTCGGAGGTGATAAATGAGGTTAGGAGAGGGCAGGTGAATGATCCCTTTCTTATGAATATCATGAGTGATCTGAACAGAGATTCCCGAAGTGACTTTTATGTTAGGCCGGATGGAGCATTGAGGTTTAGGGATTGATTATGCGTGCCGGACGACAAGGAATTGAAAGAGAAAATTTTGAAGGAAGCCCATCGATCATGATATACAATCCATCCAGGAGTCAATAAGATGTACCAAGATTTAAAGAAAACGTTCTGGTGGAGGAATATGAAGAGGGATATCATAGCTTATGTAGAGAAATATCTTGTGTGCCAACAAGTGAAAGCGGAAAGGAGAAAGCCATCTGGGTTGCTACAACCGATGCCATTTCTAGGCTGGAAATGGGAGGATATTGCCATGGACTTCATGACCGGTCTACCAAGGACGCCAAGAAAACATAATGCTGTTTGGGTTATAGTTAACCGGCTGACAAACTCAGCCCATTTCCTAGCAATCCGGATGACTTACTCCCGTGATAAACTGGCCCAACTGTATGTGAGCGAAGTTGTCAGGCTTCATGGTGTGCTTCCCTCTATTGTATCTAATAAGGACCCTCGCTTTGTTCCGAGATTTTGGAAGAGTATGCATAAGGAATTGGGAACGGAGTTAAAATTCAGTACCGCTTATCATCTGCAAACCGACGACTAATCAGAACGGACGATTCAGATCCTTGAGGATATGTTAAGAGCCTCGATCTTGGAAATGAAAGGGACTTGGGATAATTTCTTGGCCTTGGCAGAATTCGCATATAATAATAGTTATCATGCTAGTACAGACATGGCTCCTTTTGAAGTATTGTATGGAAAGAGATGTAAATCACCGATCCACTGGGAGGAACCCGGAGATAAAAGAATTTTGGGTCCGAAAATTGTTAAAGAGACGACGCAAAAGATAAAGCTAGTACATGAGAATTTGAGGGTTGCCCGAAGCAGACAAAAGAGCTATGCGGACCAGAGAAGATCTATATTGAAGTTTGACGAAGGCGACTTTATATTCCTAAAGGTGTCACCATCTAAAGGGACATCCAGATTCGGGGTAATAGAAAAGCTGAAACTATGATTTATTGGCCCCTTTGAGGTTTCAGAAAGGATCAAAGAGGTGGCCTACAGACTGTCACTACCACCAAGCTTGGCGGAAGTACATGACGTGTTTTATGTATCAATGGTTAGGAAATATGTCCATGATCCTACACATGTAATTGAGTTTGAGCCTTTAACAATTGACAATGACTTATCGTACGTAGAGGAATCGATGCAGATTTTGGATCAAAATGAATAAATGCTACGTACAAAATCAATCTCTTTGATAAAGGTACTCTGGAAGAATCACACGCCTGAAGAAGAAACTTGGGAACGAGAGGAAGAGATATCCCCACTTATTTTCTTGATGTTAGTAACTTCATTTAAAAATTTCGAGGACGAAATTTCTATAAGTGGGCGAGAATTGTAATGTACCAAATTTTTGGGACCTCCTGTCATTGAAAATATAAGGACCAAATACTTTTGTGTCAAGAGAATGGCAAAAAGGTGAAAGGAAATTAATCCGGTCAATGCAGTTAACCAAAAAATATAATAAGAAAGTAATCTGGTCAATGCCTGTTGACCGAAAAATGTGATGGAGAATTTGATCGGTCAACGCCAGTTGACCGGAAAGGAAGGAAGGAGGCCAGAAGTGTCTGCGTTGACCGGAAAGGAAGGAAGGAGGCCGAAAGTGTTGAGACGATAGAAAGAAGGGAAATTTAATCCGGTCAACATCAGTTGACCGGAAAGCGTGAAGAGAGGCCAAGGGAGAGTTGACCGTCCGATTGATTGACGTAACGACTAAATATGATTAAGGTCAGAATGACCATACCTAAGTAGGTAACCTACTCCCAACCGCCCCGCTGACCTTCTAGAAAGGCAAGGGGAGCAAGCAAAGAAGTACAGCAGTTGACCTGCCCTACCTACTGCGACCAACCCCAACGTTTATAAGTAATGGCCCTGGGAATTAGGATAGGAAGTTGGGCATTTGACCGGGTGAAGGCGCTAAGAACTTCGAGCCAGAACCAAGTAAGGGGTTCATAGATTCGATCCAGGCTAGAGTACTTACCTTTTTTTGATTATATGTTTAATGCAAGTGTACTCCCTATTTTTAAGTTCATGTTTTTAATGCAAGTATAACTAATGATGTTCAGTTATTTTATGATGTTCGCACGCACGAAGTCCAATTATTGCATGATTTAGATGATGACCAGTTATTTATTTATGAAAAAGTAGACCGGCTTTGTAAAGTGACGTATAAGCTCTTTGATTTGAAACCGGCCTTATAGAATAATTGAAATCGGCCTTAATCAAAACTGGCATTTGTGTTGAAAATTTGAAACCGGCATTACCTTGTGATTTTGAAACCGGCCTTGTAATGTAATTTTGAAACCGGCATCTGCTCTGTGATTTTGAAACCAACCTTATAGTGTAACTTCAAAATCGGCCTTGTATCGTATTTTGAAACTGGCATTTGTACTGTGATTTCGAAATCGGCCTCGTATCGTGATTTTGAAACTGGCATTTGCATTGTAATTTTTGAAACCGACCTTGTATTATGATTTGAAACCGACACCTGTATTGAAACTTTGAAATCGGCTTGTAATGAAGCGACCTTTGGCTTATGATAAAAGACTTTCGGCTTTTGATAAATAACCTCCAGCCTTTGATAAAAAGATCTATGGCTTTTTAAATAGAAAGACCTCCTGCCTTCTTTTTATGAAAACGATCTCTGGCTTTAAGACATTATAAAAGGACTACGGTTATTTGAAGTTAATGATGAAATATATATGAACATGGAAAAATGTATGTAATTCGGATAGCAAGTGGAACTCTATGACTTTCGACTTTTGAACTATGATAGATGTCCATCAAAAGATATGAACAAAGAACCGAGTTTTCATTAAGCTTGCTGTTAAAATTGGATGAAAGATATTGGAGTGACACTCGAGGACTGCCCCTGGGCCATGGGGGAATTTCTAGTGGCACAAGGCTTATAGACTATGGCCCCATATGCAGGGTAAAAGGCATTACCGCCCGCCTCTGGGAGTATAATAGGAGGATACGGCCTTAGGTTGTGGGGTAGCACACAACCCTTTCTCGATGTTGTCCGCTCCCGTTCGGTCCCTACAGATGATAAGAATTTCGTACAGTTTTATGAATTTCTGAAGACAAGATAATAAGAATAAAAATAAAGATTTCTGAACTTAAGACAAAATGTATGCTAAGTTTATGTTACTTTGATCCGATGATATATATGTTAATGTTTTCTGCATGTGGGTACCTTATTGGGCTTTGTCGCTCACTTTTATTATTTTTCAGATGATGAGAAGCTTATGGAGGGTGAAATTGAATAGAGTCATGTGGTGTAGCTAGACGGCATAGCTGGCCGGAGCTGATCCGCAAAGGAGTGAAGGAATTGATGTATTTTCTTTTGATATTTTGGGAAGGACTTGTAAAACATTTCCGTTGTAAAAGAATTAATGGATGTTAGTATATTTTCGTAATTACAATATGAGAAAATGAAGTTGACTTTCCTAGTAGCATCTCATTTCATGTCAAGGTCTTCATGTCCGACCAACCTTAACGTTGGCCGGTTAGGTATGAGGTTAAATTTTGATGGCCAACTCAAGGAGTTCGGCCTTAAGCGATCCTGTGTACGCGATGTAAAGTATATATGAAAGAAAAGAAAAATTTTTATGTCCACTTAGTTAGTATTTATACCGTATGTGTTGTAAAGGTTAGGCTTGACAGCGGCCGTATGTGGTAGAATACATCCGGGGCCATCACACCTTTTTGTCACTAATGGCCAAAGAGGAGGCATCACTCTGAATCCGTAGAATCGTCGGAAGATAGTCGAGCTGAAGAGTGATGAGCAAACTACCGACACAAACGAACGAGCTCATCCTCCCGAGTAGCCAGACGAGAATCAAGGCGCTTAAAGTTGACAAGGATATCGAACTGTAGCAAAGAGTGTGAAGTATAGAGGCACTCCTAAGAAGAATAGAGCCGCTCAAGTTAATCGAAAAGCCAAGAAATCAAACCCATTAGTGTAGAGGAGGAAGAGATGGAGTGTCAGGGAGGAGCAGACGGACCAGGACACGAGGGGTCAGGGTAGAACGAGGAAGAGCAAGACGGGCCACCCTTGGATGGGAAAGGAAGCTCCTTAGGGAGGGGTTCATCAAGAGGCTTAGTAGGATTTAGGGAGAAGTGATGAGTGTGTAACTGGCTTTGGGTAAACATAGCGGAGGTAATACGCCGCGTAAGCGGCAAACGTGGAAGATTGGGAATTGAGAGTCCTAAACCCTCAACCATCATTGAATCAAACAACCATGGGGAAGGTCGTTATCCTTTTTGGACTCAAATTGAGTTAGGATGTGAGAACAAAAGTGGGATGATAGGTCAATGGGCCATCTACTCAAGAGCGTATAGAGAAATAAAGCCTTATCAAGGGGGATAGAGGAGAAGTGAGTGGTCAAGAAAATATTTGTGAGTATAATCTGACTTACAAACATCCTCCTAGGAGAGAGATGCTTGGTATTAAAAGACCGCACATTATATTCCATGGGAGAGCCATGAAGGAAAGAGGCAATCTCGTGGGGTTGGGGCATGGAATGCGCATTGCAAGGGTAGTTGGGATTTTCCACCTAAGAAAGATTGAGAACTCGAGCGATCATATCTAGGGTAATCCAGAGGTGACGCCCTCGCAAAAAAAGTAGAAAATGAACGAGTATGATAATTGTGAATGTTAGTATAAAATTCTTGAACTAAAAGGGTAGAAAGTGCAAGTAAATTGGTAATGATCGACTTCCACTAGCAGTCCATGAACATAGAAGAAATAGATGGGTTGAGGGAAGTAAGGTCAACTTCCCATTTGAGGGAAAGCTACCTTTGGGATATATAGGTATTGAAGTAGACTTTAGCCTCAACATTAATGAATCGATCAGGAGAGGACAGCCGACTCGACCAGTGATGCTTACCAATAAATTTGCGAGCAAGGGATTTGTGAGATGTAGATATATATAAAGCAAAAACAAAGATGAATTTAAGGATGCGCCAACCGCGGCTCACTTTTTGGTTTGGTTTGGAGCAGTCCAAAAAGAATTAAGGGATAATTTAATTTATGCACCAGCTGTGCCATTGTCCTTTTCATAGATTTGCTCCACTAAAATTTTTTTTGGTTGCAGCCAAGTAACGTGAAGTAAAGACGAAGAAATAAGGGCAAATCTGAAGTAAAATATATGCATATGTGACAACAATGAAGAGGTCATATGAGCCAAAGGCATGAAGGATTTGCCTTTGTGAATCTAGAACAAATGCATGTAAAACATCAAATTTGGCTGTGATTTGAGGAAAACATGAAGAGATTGAGGAAAATAGGAAGAGAACCTCATGTAGACATGGGGGTTGGTCGAAATCTGGCACGTAAACAGTGCTACCATCATTAATGGCGGAATGGAGCTCACTAAAATGAAGAAACCAAAGAGGAGGAGGAGATTACCTTGAGAAATGCTCAAGATCGAGGAGAGGTGATGCGGATATGGAGGATTTTGGGAGAGAGAAGAGGTAGAGGGAGATAAATCCTATGGAGAGAGAGAAAAGAGCGGCAAGGGTTTCATACACACGCTGTGCGCTTGAAGATAAAGAGAATGCAAGTCAAGGCGCTCGAGCAGCTCGAAGGCTCGTAGCAGGCAGTGCACATCTGGACTTGGAGTTTAAGCACCAAGTAGGCGCCAAGTAGGCGCAATGCATTTTTCTCTTGCTCTTTTTTTTTTTATTTTGAGAAAAAAATGCAACTCACGTCATTCTACGGGAGGGGAACAAATACCGATGATCATTCTCAGAAATTCAAAATGCACACTATCCAAGAGTTTAGTGAGGATATCGGTCAGTTGATTCTCGAACGGAGTGTGTTCAAGGGATATGACCTGAGTTTCAATGAGTTCACGAATAAAATGGTATCTAAAATTGATTTGTTTAGTTTGGGAGTGCTGAATAGAATTTTTTGAAATATTAATGACACTATTGTTGTTACAGTAAATGGTCATAGTGTCCTAGACAATATTGTAATCGAGAAGTATTTATTTCATCCACAGGAGTTGCGTGTAGTAGTTACTAGTGGCAATGTATTCTGCTTTTGCAGTAGACAGAGAGATGGAATTTTATTTCTTACTCATTCAGGTTACAAGGTTTAAGCCGATATAGAAACATCCACTGGAGATACTTTTACAATCATCAGTATTTCCAACCTAGTCGGTATCGGAATATCTAGCTAAGGCAAAATTTGAGTCTTTGGAGTAGAACAACCCATAATCAAATGTCTCATTAACATAGCGAATGATATGTTTAACGACACTAAAATGAGATTATTTTGGATCAGAATGATATCGGGCATAGACTTTTTTTTTGGTAAGTAATTGAATTTCATTGAAGAAAAGGAAAAAAAATACAGAACCAATGTTCAAACTCCAAAGGTAAAGCCCACAATGGACATGGACAAAGACACTAGGGGAAGCCCCAGTCACCATAAATCAGATCATGAATGTTTTTTTTAAACCACATAGGAGAAGGTTCTCCAAAGACCGACTGGTAGGATGACAGCAACAAATTAGCTCTCAAGACGGCCACATCTGCAAATCGGCAGGACACTCCAAACCAGCAGACGCCCACCAAATCCCGAGCAGAGATGTCACGAGTCCAAAACGTATCAACAAAGTCGTCAACCGTAACAGCAGGCTAAACACACAAGGCCAAGCTCCAGCAAGATGATGAAGACCAAATCAAGACTCTGACGAAATCAACCAACCAGCGAACTGTCAAGCGGGCAAAACGTCATGAAACTACGGAATGGCCACCAGGCAGCTTTAAAGTACATCGGCCAAGAGCAACTAATCCGGTCCAAATCATCAGATGCCTAATCATCAAAAAACAGGCATTTTTGGGATGCCATGCCGACCAAATGCGGCGGAAATGAGGCAGAACAGACAGTTTTTTTTTGGGAAAGGGAGTATCCCCATACTGAACAATAGCAAAGACATAGTCCTACCAACATGACCCAACGGACCACCACATCAAAGAGGTCCAACAAAGGGGCAGAGACACGGAGAGAGATACTCCCTAGTTGGCTATCATAGCAGCCCCAGACCCACTTGGCCAAGTCATATGACTGGACTAAAGATAACAACAGACGCATTTTTTTTGGGAGAGAGACAAAATAGGGATGAAACAAAAATAAAAAGCAAAAGAGGAAAGATATAAATAAGAGTTTTTTTTTTCTTCTTTTTCCTCGAGGAACGCTACAAAGGGTGAATCATAGTAGATATTAAAATAAAATTGTACTATTTTTTTTTTTTGAGAGAGACAAAACAGGGGTGAATGAAAATAAAAAGCAAAAGCAAAGGAGGAGGGATACAAATAAGGGTTTATCTTTCTCTAGGAATGCTACAAAGGGCGAAATATAATAGAAAATAAAATAAAAATAAAAACGGTAGCAATTTTTTTTGGCGAGGTACACTGCTAATGGCGGACTACACACAATTTACGAAGATAAGCTCCAACGATCCAACGTGGTTTTTTCCACCCAGGTAGAGACGGCAAGATTGGCCTTGAGTCTACATCGGACAACCTAAAAAATATGAGTGAATATGTGGGCTGTATGATGATGGGGGAATCTTGGAAGACTCGGCGGTTGCGCTCCTTCCAGATAAAGTAAACCGAGGCAGCTAGGGTGAGATGCAAAGATTGAGCCTTGAGGTTCTTTCCTTTCCATTTGTTAGCAGCCCATATGATATTGTGATTCCACTCTAGGTAAGACCATTAGAAACCTGCTCGGCGACAAAGCATACTCCATAAGTAGAGAACTGGCACTTGAAGAATAGGTGATCAAGGTCTTCATCCCCATAATTACATAAGACACATGTCTTGGAACTAATAGGGACACCACGGTTACGATGAAGAGTGCTTAAGTGCCTACGAGTGAGAAGCCACAAAACAAAGGCATGGGCTGGGATATGGGAAGAGCCCCAAACAAGGGGGCCCCATATCACCTTTTCCTTGGGGGGGTGAAAAAGGAGATATGCAGATTTAGGCTTAAACTTCCCATCAGGACTAGTAGTCCACTTGATATAGTCTTGAGTTTTGGTATTAGGGGACTAAGGGGGCATGTTGTCCATGATGCGAAACACATCCATATCATTTGGGTTAGGCCAGTGCCAATTATCATTCCGAATAATTACCTTGACTTTGGAATCCATGGGTAGCCCAGTGATCATCCTGGTACAGTCTGTGGTTCTATCCCATAGAGGACCAAACGGATGCCAATTATCAATCCAAAGAAATGTATCAGATCCATCCCCAATAGAGTATAAGGTATGAAGACGCATCATAGGATGGAGCTTCATGATTTTCTTCCAACCCCACGGCGAGGGATCTGGGACTTTTAAAGTCCAAATACATCGATCCTTAATTCTGTACACATGAATCCATAAGGACCAAACTAATTCAGAGTCTTTGGTAAGAAGGCGCTAGAGTAGCCTACATATTTGAGCTTTATTTTGAGCTAGAAGGTTTTTGATACCCAACTCACCTTCACTCTTCGGATAGAAAACATCTTCCCAGGCAACCTTGGCAGTAGTCTTCCCATCAATAGAACCACGACATAAAAACCTCCTAAGGAAACTTTCGATAATCTTGATTATCGATGTTGGTAAGATGAAGATGGAAGCCCAGTACAAGTGGATGGATGAGAGAATGGAGGAGATAAGTTGGACACGTCCTCCAAATGATAACCATCTGTTCCTCCACGATGTAACACGTTTTAGGATTTTATCAATAAGGGGCTGGCAATTCGCAGGTGAAAGCCTAGTTGTTGTGAACGAAACACCTAAGTATCTCATAGGTAAAGTGCCAGCTTTAAAATCAAGGATACTATTGATGTTTTGTTTTAGATTAGCATCTTCAGAGCAGATAAAAATCTCACTTTTATTTTTGTTAGCAGATAGACCCAAGATCATCTTGAATTCCTCAAGGCATTCCTAAAGAATACGGACAGAGGTAGTGTCAACGTTCGAAAGCAGGAGCAAGTCATCTGCGAAAGCTAGCATGACAGTTTGGGTAACGTCACATTTCCAGTGGAAACAAAACTTATCATTGTGTCTAGCTTTCACCTCAACAATGCCATTCAGCACTTCCATAACGAGAACGAATAAGTATGGTGACAGAGGGTCACCCTGTCTAAGACCTTTACCTCCTTTGAAGAAACCAACTGATTCACCATTAATATTGAGAAAGGAGGGAGTTATGATACATTGATGAATCCACGCCACCATTTGGGGGGGGGGAGTCCATTAACTCAAGAGTGGTAATAATGAAGTCCCAGTACACAGAGTTATATGCTTTCATGAGATTGATTTTCATAGCGCATCTGGAGGGACCATGATCTAAGTGATATTTATGTAGGAGCTCTTGGGCAAGGAGAATATTATCACTTATCTGACACCCGGCTACAATGGCTATTTGGCATTTATCTATTAGATGAGGTAACAGGGGTTTGAGACAATTTGCAATTATTTTGGAAATGGCCTTATATAGGACATTACAACAGAAGATTTTAGGTATAATGCTAATAATGGTAGCGTTTATTTGTTTGAGAAGCTTACCATTGTGGAAGAAATCCTAGAGAGCTTTAATAACAGACACCCCCACAATATCCCATGTGTCCTTGAAGAATCTGGATGAGAAACCATCCGGACCCGGGGCCTTATTATCGCCAATCGAAAAGATGGCCTGCTTGATCTCCTCATCACTAATAAGGGTAGTTAAGGGAACTTTTAAGTGATCAGGGATTGTGCGAAGAATGTATGGATGAAGGCGTTCTTTTCCAACCGATCCCATAGTGAGTCCAACTCCAAGAACCTGTTGGAAGTGTTCAACAAAACGCGTGTGTATCTCCTCAATCCCACTGGTAGGGTTACTGTCAGCATTTATTAATAGGGAAATCCTATTGGGATTAGTATTGCCATTAACAGAACGAAAGAAGAAGCTGGTGCAATGATTTCCATCCTTGAGCCATTTAATCTTAGCTTTTTGCTATAGGAGGTCAAGCTTTTGTGCCAGAGCTTTGTAGTAGGTTTCTCTATAGTTACGTTCCTCAGAGCAATTTGTCAAAGAAGGAGTCTACCCAGACTTGATATCATTCAAGGCTATCCTAGCTTTTTCAACTTCATTATGGACATCTCCGACATGTGAATTGAGAGTTTTAAGGGAACGCTTCACAGATTTCAATTTGTTTACAAGCCGATACATGGGGGCCCCCCAGACCTGTTCCTCCCAAGCTGTCCCCATAACTTGGTGGAAGTTTGAGAGCTTAGTGAGGAAATTATTGAACCAAAACATCCCTTTCTTTCTAATAGTCCCTTCAGAAGAGAGTAATAAGCATGGGGAGTGATCAGAGAGTCTAGGAGGGAGGAAGAGAGCTCTCGCCCCCGTGAATTTTACAAACAAAGAGCCTTTAGCTACCACTCTATCCAATTTCCTAGAAATTTGAATGGGGGGTCTCACCTGTCATTTCAGGTATAGAACATACCTTCATAACTGTCATCCTCAATATTGCAATATCTAAGACATTTGTCCAGATCAAGAGAACTTCTAGCATTCCAAGAGCCCCCGATTCTCTTAGAAAGATTGGATAGAGTTGAAGTCACCAAGCCCCGCCCAAGGGAGGTCTTGAAAGGTCGAACAATTCACTCGAAGGCTATCCCAGAAGTCACATCTTAGCACTTCCGAATTAGCACCATAGACAAAGGATAGAAGACAGTGTAGATTATTTTCCATAATAGCTATCTTGGTATGAATAACTTGGTCTTCAATAGACAGGATTGTAATATCCACTGATGTTGGATCCCAACCTATCCAAATTCTACCTTTGGAGCTTTCCAAGTAATTCATAATCCAATTCTATTGGCGTCTAATTTTTCTGGAAATGGTAACAAAGTTACATGCCTTAACTTCTGTTTCCACCAGCCTTATTATGGCACAATTATAGGGCCTAAGAAAATTATCAACCTTGAAGGCTTTAACCCTACCGTTAAGCTCCCTCACATTCCAGCAGGCAATATTAATCATTGGCAGTGGGAAGCATGGGGGAATTCTTTTAGGCCCCCTTGAACTTTTGAGATTGGATTGCACAAATTTGATGAAACTACGTCTTTTACTACCCTTAAGCATGGTGAGCGGAGGATTAATTGGCGCAAGAATGGAGGTTTGAGCCCCACTCGGGGATGAAGGGGGAGAGGGATAGTTGGATGATCGCTGACTTTGAAACTAAGGTTAGGATTGGATTAAATGGTTGTAGGTACCCTAATAGGATGTCTGGAAGGGGGAAGAGCCACCATAGAACATTGCATTTCCACAGGGGGGTGGGCAATTATGCCACCATTCGGATGGCTGCTGAACGCAGGGGAGGACAAACACTCTTTTGGTGTATCCTTAGTGTGGTGATCAGCGAACCCATGAGAAACACTCTTGCCAGCCACTATCTGATTCAAGACCTTACTATTAGAAGGGGGGACTTTGTGATCCCATTCATCTCATGCAAGATAACCACAACCTCACACGTTTGACCGATGTTCTTATTCCTTGGAAATTGATAGTCATCAACATCGGGATGATCCAGATTGGGGATATAGAGGGGAGGATTGATTTGACGGAGCTCATCCTTCATCTCATCTCTCAGAATAATCTCAGAATTGTCCTGATATTTACTCTCCATCTCGCATTCCTGTAAGGCAGCAAAAGAATTGGACACAAGCAGATCCTCTTTGACAGGAACCACCTTACTAGAGACATCAGAATCATGCCTACTCTTAGTTACCTTGGCAGAAATTTTTTAGTAGGCCTAAATATTGCAGTAGTTTTAGGATGAACTTTAGACGACCTAGCACGAGTACTCATGTGATTATGTTTGGGCTTCCATTGGTAATTGATTAGTATATTAGTAAATATTTGATCAGGCAGTTCAGAGGAGCTCCCTGTCTTAATACGCAGCTAAGAAGGCATGGGCGCATCATCTTTAATTTCCACACAGACACGTGCAAAGCTCATTCTTCCCATCTTCTTAGTGAGCTGGTCTAAATGCAATGTCGGGTTTGCTAGCCGTTAAATACAGGAGATTACTGATCATACTTTTATAGAGAGTCTGATCGATACTCTTTCTTACCGGATCACGATCCAATTCAGAGAAAGTGCTCATGGGTGTCTGAGTATGTTTGGTATTATCAAAACTGAAACATTTTGCAAGGTTCTTGGCATACTTGGCTTGAGAGATGAAAATATTATGAGAGAGTTGCCTAATGTGTAGGCCAAGGAAGTATATAAGCCATCCTATTATACTCATTTTGAATTTAGAGGCCATGCAGTCAGCAAATAAATGAGCATGGGAGTTAATGATAGTACCAAAGACAATGTCATCAATATAAACTTGGACAACCAGTATACATTTTTCGGTTGTTTTCTCAAATAATATTTTATCAACACTGGCTCAAACAAACCCTGTTCGCTGAGGTATGAGGTGACATGCTCGTACCAAGCTCTAAGAGCTTACTTAAGATCGTATGACGCCTCTTTAAGTTTGTACACATGGTTAGGAAACGCGGGACCCACAAATCCCTTTGGTTGTTAAATAAAGACTTCCTCTTATATGATACCATTTAGAAAGGCTCTTTTAATATCCATTTGATAGAGTTTAAAACCTATGGTACAAGTAATGGATGATAAGACTCTAATAGATTCAAGATGAGCCACAGGAGTAAAAGTCTCGACTTAATCGATGCCCTCTACTTGTGTATATCCTTGAGCGACAAGACAAGCTTTATAATGGGTAATGTTGCCATTTTCATCGATTTTATTTTTAAAGATCCACTTGGTCCTAATGACATTGGTATGTTTGGGTTGGGAAACCAAGGACCACATATCATTTCTAACAAATTGGTTTAATTTTTCATGCATGGCATTGATCCAGAATTCATCAATTAGGGCCTGTTCAACCTTTTTTGGTTCTAATTGAGATACATAATAAGTATACGTAAGCATGTTTAGAACACGGTGACACAATCTTATACTCTCACTTAGATCACCAAGAATGAAATCTTTTGGATGATTTAATTTAACTTTGACCGAAGGTTCGTTAGTAGGGACGGCAATTGGTGTCTCTTTTGGAATATCAGGTGAGGCCAAAACTAGAGGAGACTCAGCTTGATCATCTCCTTTATTGGGGCTATCACTAGTTTTAGATTGTTTGTTAGGGACATCATTCATAACGACGTTGACAGACTCTATAACAGTTTGAGTGCGAAAATTATATCCCCGATAGGCTCTACTGTCAATGAAATATCCTAAGCATATCCCTTTATCGCTTCTGGAGTCAAACTTACTTAGATTTTCTCTATCACATAAAATGAAGCATTTACTGTCAAAAATATGAAAACATTTCATGTTTGATTTCTTGCCTCTCAAAAGTTCATAGGGGATCTTATCCATTCCGACTCTTATGTAGACTTAGTTGATTATGTGGCATGCGGTGCTTATGGCTTCGCCCCAAAAGTGCATGGGGACATTTTTACTTTTAATCATTGTTCTAGTCATTTCTTGAATGACCCTATTCTTTCATTCCACAATCCTATTTTGTTGTGGAGTGATAGGAGTAGAGAATTCATGTTAAATTCCTTCTCCACTACAAAAATTTTTGAAGCTTGAATTTTCAAATTCATTTCGATGATCACTATGTATTCTCACAATAGAAATGTCTTTTTCATTTGTGAGTTTTTTACATAAAATTCTGACGTGATCAAAAGTGTCAGACTTTTTTCGGATAATATCTATCTAAAAATATCTAGAAAAATCATCTATGACAACAAGGATATACTTCTTATCCCTAAGAATCTCGATTCTAGATGGTCCCATAAAATTCATATGGATCAGCTCAAGGAGACTTGAGGTGTGAATATCACCTAGAGAAGGATGACTAGTCTTGATTTGTTTATCAAGTTGGTAAGGACAAAACTCGTGGTGTTTGACATTAGACAATTTTAAAAGGCCCTTATACAGCTTTTCTGTGAAATTTTGGTTAAAGTTTTAAAATTTAGATGACCAAGATGTTGATGCCAAATTTTTTTAGACTCAACTTTAGCAGGATGGCATCCCAAGATAGGATCAGGCTTGATCCTATAGAGATTATTGGGAGTTCTTCTTCCTTTTAGCATAATAGAACTTTGTGTCGTATATACAACATTTTTCTTGAAAGAATCTCACCTCAAAATTTTCATTACAGAGTTAGATGATACTTAGGAGGTTAGATTTAAACTTGGATACGTATAGGACATCACACGACTTAAAAAGCTCAAAAATACTTAGCAGGCCTTTGCTAAGGGTGGGAGCGAGCCATCACCAAAGACAGCCGTTTCATCGAGATGGCCAGTCAAAGACGAAAGCATGACTTTATTACTGAACATGTATTTGAAGCATCCACTGTCTAGATACAACAGTGAATGATTTTGAATTTTTAGGGCAATGTGAGTAATTTTACAAGAATAAATTTTGGGGGCTTGTTTTAGATTGCTCTTCTTCATCCATATTTTTCTTCTCAAATTTACCTTTTGATCTAGTCTTTTCACTTGGCCATTTAGCTATTGAATATGGTTAACCAAGTTTTTTATTTTCACCATTTGTCTTTGATTGTACAACAGATTAATGGGGTGACAACAAGGACGTATGTGTCAATTTGCCCAGACGTATGGTAGGTAGGCACAAACGTAGGGCAATGTTGGGTTTTCTGGATTCATTTCAAAAGTGAGTATTAGACCCAATTATTTGAAAGGTTCTAGCAGGTTTATTCACAATCGTTTTATTCTTTGGTTTGGGTATGAAATTTGAACAATTTAGTTCTCCAAGCTTTTAGGCATTGATTTAGAAGTTTTTGGAGTACCAATGTTTTTTAGGAGAGTTTTTGTGGAGTGAATAAAAATTGGTTCATAATATTGACCATTTTTAGAAGGGTTCTCGATATAACCTAAGCCTTTTTTATTTTCTACAAACTTTCCCAATCTCAACATGTAATGTAATGTTTGAGTTCCGCTTGAGAATTTTTTAATATCATTCTTGATATTTTCAAGCTCCAATTCTAAGGATTTTATTTTAGCAATTAAGAACCCATTCAACATTTCTAATTTGTGATGTTTAGCAGTGAACTATTCTAGTTTTATTGTGAGTTCTATATTAACCTTTTCAAATTTAGTTAATTTTTTATTTAGGAATTTATTGATTTTTTTTCACTTTTAGGCATTTCTTAAACAGTTTGTCATAAGCCTTTTAAAGACCATCAAATTCATTATTAGATTCCTCACGGAAAGAATTTGATTATTATGATTTTGTACTTGTGGCTTCATCACCACTAATAATGGAAGTCTTGAAGGCCATATAATTTACTTCTTCTACTTTAGATGACTTATCGTATTTTTCATCTTCTTCGTCATCTGAGAGGGACACATTTAAGGTTTTTCCTTTTTATCATTTAAAATTGGGACACTTAGACCGAATATGATTGAATCTGTAGCATTCATGGCATTGGATTCCTTGAGGTTTGTTATTTT
>JAODPA010010545.1:0-13584 GCA_025585075.1 Nepenthes mirabilis | reverse complement strand
TTTGATTTAAATACGAGACTATCATTTGATTTTTGATCAGAGATTTCTATTGGATTTATTTTATCGAAGATTTAAACTTATCTATTGACCCTCCTTTTGATTCTTTGAACTCATTTGTTTATCTGTAATACTTGTTAAGCGTTAGACTCATATCTTCTATTTTATCCCTCCAGAGTAGAGGCTCGGTTTTATTGCAGTAGGAGAAAACGTTTTGACTCAATATTGTACACCTCTAGTGAGTGTCATGTTTTTAGACTTTGATATCATTGACCGTGTGCCTGTTATGAATAGATTTTGCTTGGTTTGTTCTAAAATATTAGAGTCAATTGAGCATAGGCCATGGTTTTGTATATTATAAATTTATTGGGTCAATTTTTTATATGGATGAATTTTTATCTTTATTTGGTTATCCCCTTATGATTGTTTATAGAGCAGTTCACATTTATATAATCTGATAAAATTCTGTATAAATTTATTTTACACATTTAATTGTCACACTCAGGTTTGAAAATTATAAGAATAATAATTAAAGTATATTCAATTATTTAATTAAACTACTTGGTTCGAATTCGTGACAAATTATTCAAATTGGAAACCTAGTGTTACATGAATATTATTTGGATTTAACACAAAATTACTTCAAAACCACATTCCTTCACTTTCTCCCTCACCTTCTTTATCTTTTCAGCTTCTTTTTCTCTCATCTCTCAAAACTCTTAGTCAAAATGACACACAAAAGGCAAAGGAAATCACTAATATGAATAGACTGATGCATAAGCACAAATCATGCACCTAGCTAGCACCAAGACTAAACACATGCTCGAATAAGCGTCACTCACCCACATACAAGAACACCTCAATCACACACAAGCATTGCCCATTCTGCTAATCCAAGCACAAGTGTGACTCCACTACAAATGAGCAAGTGTCCCACCATATTTGAGCACACCTCCAACATATACAAGTACTATCCATTCTACTAAGTCATGCATGATTACGCCTCCACCACGCCCAAGCCCTGACTATTAGCTAAATCATGCCTAAAAGTCGCACATATGCTAGTTATGATCTGTCCCTCTAACTTCAAATACTTGATTTTCTTTCAAATACATAATCATTTTGAAAAATTATCCACAACAATTTAATTCTAATGTCATAATATACTTTTCAAAAATTAGATGTTGCAATTTGAAGGTCTATGGCTATAATTAAACACATTCTCAACTATCAGTAATGTTGCATCCTGGATTCGAGCTTTAGACAGATTCAGGCTCAACTGCTCTTTGGATCTAGTCACCATCCTGTATGATAGAGATTTTGCACACCATAACAAATGATAAGAAATCAGAAGAAAATGGCAGTACTCATTTTTCGATTTATCCTCCGACACTCAAGTCAATAATCATCTTTCCAAAAATAAGAAGGTAAAAACAGAATATGCAGAAATGAGTGCCGAGTGAGGGATTTGAGAACGGGGATCGAAGGTGCACTCGTGAATAGTGGCTTTGATTGTGGAGTGCTTATTAAGAGCAACCTCTCTGAGTATTGAGTTCGCTGAGATCTAGTAGCAAAAGAGAGGGGAGAGTGATTAGGTGCTTGAGAGTTAGAAAGCTTATGATAGTTGAAGAATACAAGAGAGTGTGCCCATGGAGTGGGTCTTCATGGCCTTTTATAGCTGTGAGCCTTTGCCACCTTCCTTAGGTGACAAGGCGGGATGCCCACTTTCAGAGAGGATCATTTCCTTTTCTCGTGTGGATGCGGGTGCCATTCTAGGTTGCAACGGTTAGGAAAGTGGATTTTCTCCTTCCGCAGAGATGTCACGCATAGTGACCTTTGAGATTGCCGTTGTGAGTCATGCACTGATTTGAGAGCTTTCCTTCTGGGATGTGCTTTGATTCTGGGGGGATTTGTGTTATAGAGGGGATTGCCATCCTCAGAGTTACGAAGAATTAGGATAGACAACCGCTAAGATGGGAAAGTGTGCATGGGCCGATTTTGGTTTGGGTTGTGTTTGTTTTGGGCTGCGTCCAGTCTGTTCGGGACGCTTCTTCAATTAACGGAAGCATTGACCATCCTATGGGCAAATGGACCGCTATACATTCTAGGTCACTTACGCTTTTAGGCCAGTCTACTACAGTTGTCCCCATCACTAGCCTCCTATGCCGATGGACCGGATTTTTGGCATTCGACATGTTCACGATGGGACGTGACTGGCTGTGTTGTCACCTCAGATTTATCCCAGATTCTCCTTTTCACTATTCTTAGCATGATTCCCCTTCTTTTTGATTCTCTACAAATTGGCCAGTTGATATCTTTTGGCATTTAGTGCTTCTGCCTGCTTCCCCACACGCTATAAAATCAGGGGATTTGATGTTTCTCAGCACTGTCTTCCTCAATACCTGTTGGGATGGCACGGGAGCTCGACATCGCTGGGAAGCTTGCCGCCCTAGTTGTTGGTTTAGAGCTTAGGCTACTTGTGTTCTCTAGAACTGTTGTTTCGAGTAACGAAGTTTAAACCACTTTGGTTACTCCTTTTCGTACAGGATGCCTCTTTGGTTAACCTGTTTTCCGGGGGTGGCTGTTACCAAGATTTGAATCCGGATTCAAATCTTTCTACGTTCAAATCTGGGCAACTCTTCGAGGGTTGGCGGCCTCCTTATGTTTCTTTCTCTCTTTCCATCTCTATTGTCATGTATTGGCCTTTGTTGGCCGTGTAATTTGTAAAAAGGAAGTTAACGAGAAAACTTGCAGCTATTTATGTGAACAATTTGCTTCTTGTCTTTTGCTGCCATGCATCCTTTGCTCTTTTCGTTGCTGTCAATATTGTTTTTGCACATCGGAATGGAGGTTGACCGAATCCGTTGACCATGTCTCTTTATTACACAAAGTGGAACGAAGTTAAAATGGAGGTTGACCAGATTCGTTGACCATAACGTTTGAATCCAAAGAACGAAGTCAAGATGAAGGTTGGCCTGATTCGTTGACTGTAATACTTGAATCCGGAGAACGAAGTGGAGATGAAGGTTGACCGAATTCATTAACCGCAACGTTTGAATTCAGAGAATGGAGTAGAGATGAAGGTTGATTGGATTCATTGACCGCAATGCTTGAATTTGGAGAACGGAGTGGAGATGAAGGTTGACCGGATTCATTGACCGCAACACTTGAATTTGGTGAATATAGGGGATTGTCTTCGATGCATTATTTTATTCTGTCGTCGGCCAGGCATTCAAAGAGTTGTAGAGCTGTTTGGGGACTTTCACCCTTCTGAGCGACCCATTGTTTTTTGCCACGTGTCATCGCGTAATGCGACTGTAATCCTGAAAATTAATGCGCCAAAGGATACGACTTGACTAGGTCTCCTCCAGAATCAACACGTGTCCGTTATGATTGCCGCACCATTTCGATACACTGCTTCATTTTGGCGGCAGCATCCTTTATAAAAATGACACGGCGGTTCAAGTCTTCCTCCTTCCTTCATCGCATCACAACTATTAGAGTCTTCTTCCTCATTTGGCCTTCTATTTCAATGGCACCCACTGTTAACGCAATCTCCTCTGTTCTTGACTCAGGTGATGTTAAGGCACTCTATGTGCAGTATAACTTCCCGAGCTCCATTGTGTTCACAGTCCCTAGGAGGCTTGATAGAACTTGCTCTTTGCCTGAGGAACACATTGCTGTTTATGAGGCTCACTTGTGGAGTGGGCTTCGTCTTCCAGTCCCTGAGGAGTTGCTCTACATCTTCATGGAATTTGGTGTCCCTATCGCCAGGCTCCACGCAAATGCAGTGTGCTACCTTTACTCGCTTTGTATTTTCCTCTGCCATCATTCACGAATGTTGACCGTGGAAGTTGTTAGGGTTATATTTCAATTTACCTAGAGTGGAGATTGGATTTCACTGTCTCCTAGGGAGCTGCGTATTAGCAGCGCCATCTATGAGTCGTTGAAGAATTGGAAGGACTGGTTCTTTTTTGTAAAGGTATCTGATTATTGGCCCTTATCCAAAGATTGGGGCAATGTCCCTAAGGTCTTCATTGGGAAGCCCTCTAAAGCAGAGGTGGAGGCCATGGAGCCTCCATTGTAACTGGTGTGGGAGCACTTCCATGGGTTCAGAAGGGACCACTTGGTGTCTTGTGAGGAGGCCAGGCGAGCTCATCGGGGTCCTCTTTCACCGGTCCAAAAGTACAAAACTCCCCCGCCAACGCTATTGAAGCCCAAGAGGAAGACTGGGGCTCTTGTTATTGAAGATCCTCCTAGAAGGCCCAAAAGGAAGTGGGTTGCACCCGTTTTGCCTTCCTCCTCGTCCTCCACAAGGGCTAATTATCGCATAGCTGGGTTCCTGGCAGGCATTGGAGACCATTCTATGGTGGAGAATCCCATTAGTCTTTTGGACTTGGGAGTTGTTGAGAGAGTTACCACCGGAGAGCCTGGCATCAAGCCATCATTGTTAGGTGCATCTGTGGCGCCAACCGCACCGGTGGAGTTGGCACCTATTGCAGGTGAACTGGAGGAGCTAGCCATTGAGCAGTGGCAGAGCTAGTTACCAGGGAGCTTGCTGGATTATTGGCAGAGCTGTTGGTAGAGTCAGTGGATGCTGGTGTCGTTGGTCTCACCATTGCACTGCTTCTTGCGGCAATGGGCATCGTGGAAGCCGCTCCAGTGGAGGTTCCTACTGATGGAGCTGGAGTCGTAGTGGGAGCCATGATCACATCAGAGTTGGCTCAGGTGGCCAACATACTTAGTCTCCTAACTGGCCCATCAAAGGACCTCCCACAGTAGAGCCCGAAGTCACAGGAACTATCCAGAAAGAAGAAGCGCAAGTTCTTGATGATAAACCTTCGAGGGAAACTTCCTATTTCTTTTGATTCTGCCAGCTTGGTTTGACTTATCTTTGCTCTTGCTTCTTTGGGATTGTAGGACCAAAGTATACTTGAAGCGATGATGAAGGGCTTGCGCCAGCGGGCGAAAATGATTGATGAAAGAGAGGAGGAAATTCTCCGACTGATGGAGCTCCTGAGTCACTCGAGCACTTTTGCCGCCCAGGCCCAAAAAGATCAGGAAGAGAATGCTGCTCTCAAGTATGAGTTAGCTGAGATGAAAGAGAGATTGGGGAGTTTGGAAGCTTGGGCCACCAAGTTTGAGCGGCAAGCCCGCGAACTTCGAATAAAGAATGCTATGCTTGAAACTGAGATGTCAGTTTGCTTGCAGCAAGAGGAAGTGAGCCCCTTACTGAAAGCCAGAATTTGGGAAGGCATCAACCTCTACATGTGAATTGTCCCCTAGTGTCACCCGGATTTTCAATTGGCATTCTCGATCCAATGAACAGCGCAGCTTTGGAGCGCAAGGACTTGGTCGATTACTCCTAGGCTAGAGGGGAGCCTTCCTCTCACCCTCCTAGTGGATCCGCACCTTAGTTGGGACTTTTTGTATTTTGTTTTTCCCTTCTATGTAATTGTTATTGTACATTGAGCTCTTATTAATGGAAAAAAGTTTATCCCATCAATGCGTCAATTTCTCTACTTTTACCCAACTTTTCTCTTTTTCCTTCTTCATTTACTTTGCGTCAGCCAGCCGACTTGTTGTGCATACGCGGCGGTGCCAATCATATTAGAACTCTGACCATCGCAGATTGATGACTCAATGATGCGAAGCGACATTTTTCCCTATGTGCTATAGGTGGGTTCAATCGAGTAAAGTCACGTATCACCTTACACAAAAGCGACACGACCCTTTAAATTCCACTGCGATGCCATTTTTGGTGAGAAATTTTGCCTATATAATTGCGGCGCCTCCTACAATTCGCTTCATTGCTTTCCTCAATAGTTTCTCTACTTTCATCATAGCTGACGAGGATATGATTGATATTCCAACTTTACTTGGTTTTGGGAAGGAGGCATCCTCTCCTCCTACTCTGGAATCCTCCTCTAAAGGGGAGAGTAGTGACGGGAGGACACTGATTGAGAGTAGGATGGGGACTCCGCTAATGCGGTTGTGGATGAGGAATGGAATCATCCAGGCCTTCCATGTCTCGATCCCCAGGGTTTCTCGAGAGCAACTCCATTCTATGGGTCTGTTGGCCTCTCTCGTCAGGTATGTCTACTTAGTCACGTAAAGGTATAGTTGATAGTTTGCAATTTTCCTTTACCGACTCCTTTTTTCTTTGCTCAGCAACCAGCGAGGAGGCCTTGAGAGTTGGATGAGTTTCTATCATCATAGGGAGACAAGATTGCCTGCATGATGCAGGCTCAGGCTAATCTCGTGGCAAAGGATATGGAGCGTCATGTCAATGCAGCGGTTAGGGACGCGTTGTAGAGCCAAGTGTGGGCCAACTATCTTGACCAGGTCCTACTAGAATCTGAAGCCAGGTTGCAAGGGGTATCTGGCACTCACGCATAGTCCATGGAGAGGATCGTAGTTCTCAAAGGCGAGCTGAGGACAAGGCTTCGCCCTGAAGAGATGGCTCCTACCCTGGAGGAGCGGTTCTAGGTTTGGATTCACTTCAGCAGGAGGATCGTTTCCTTGGCGGATCCCCATTTTCCCATCAGCTTCTTGGACTCTAGGAATACTGGTGCTTCTCGCCGATCAGAGTTAATAGGATATCCAAACGATCATGGACGCAGGCCTGCGCCGCGTCCCCCAAGGGATCCTTCATCTTCATGTAGCCATAAAGACGAGTCGTATGTGTAAATGACTCCTTGTATAACTGGGGGCCTTTGAATGCCCTTGAGAGTTCGTTAGTATCATTTTGCCGCACAAGGAGTTGTATAAATTTCTTGAATACGAGCATACTCTTTATTGGTTTGATTGTGTCTTTATTTTAATCGGCAGTGCCCGGGTTATTATTCCAAGCATCCTGCCTTCTGTTGGAGTCTGTGTTTTCTCACACTTTGTCCCGATTCATTGACTGTTGTAGACTGACTATGCTATCTCCTATGGGAGGAGGTCGTTGCATGCGTGCTGTGAAAGCCCCCTAAGGTTTTGTGTTAGATTGCGAATAGGCCACTTGGATGGAACCAAAGTTTAATCTGACTGGTTATGGGCCACTTGGTATGGGACCAATGTTTAATTCAATCACTTATAGGCCACTTGGTATGGTACCAAGGTTCAATTCAACTACTTACTGGCCGCTTGGCATGGGACTAAGGCTTAGGTGCAAATGAGTGAAGACCCACCTAACTTAGGGGTAGTCTAGGTCGTTTGTTTCCATGCAATTTTCACGCAAGTATACATATGGGAAAAAAAGAGCAGAAACATAACAACATGCAAAAAGAGAATATATTTCATTAACAATCTTATGTTTTTACAAGAAAACTTTGGATCATACACATGACCTACCTAGACCTGGTGCGATCTTTTACTGGAAATAATGCTTAAGGTGGACGGCATTTCACGTCCTTAGAACCAACTTGCCATTTTGGGTTAGGAGCTTGTATGCTCCGCAGAACGGCTGAGACAAGGAATAGGCCTTCCCAATTCGGGTAGAGCTTGTTCTTATTGGTTGTCTTGCCCATGGCCTCTATGCTTCGCAAGATAAGGTCTCTAACTTCAAATTGTCGTGCTTTTACTTTCTTGTTGTAATAGCAGGCAATATGTTGTTGATAGGAAACCGTGCGTATTCTAGCCGCATCTCGTCCTTCCTCTAATAGGTTTACGTAATCCCTAATCTTCTGGGAGTTGCCTTATAGATCGAAGGCTTTGACTCGGAAACTTGGGAGACCAATCTCAACTGGGATCATAGCCTCAGTCCCGTAGCAAAGACAAAAAGGCATCTCATGCGTTGAATCCTTAGGACTTGTGTAGTATGACTATAATACAGATGGCAGTTTGTCTACCCAAAAGCCCCCTTTATCTTTCAGTTTGGTCTTTAAACTGTGCAATAGCATTCGGTTGGTTACCTCCACTTGCCCGTTCGTCTAGGGGTATGCTATCGAAATACATACCAATCTAATGCCCAAACCATTACAATACTTGATAAAGTGCTTGCTCGAGAATTGGATTCTGCTGTTGGTCACAATGGCCTCTGGAACACAAAACCTACTGACTATGCTCTACCGAATGAATTATGTGGCATTATGCTCAGTGATATTAGCCAGTGGGACGGTCTCAACCCATTTGGTGAAATAGTTAATGCTTGTAATGATAAACTTCCTTTGACCTGCCGCAATGAGAAATGAGCCGAGAATATCGAGCCCCCACTGCGCGGATGACCAAGGCACCTAGGGGGCTCTCAAATCCGTGAGCAGTTGGTGGTGAATGTTGCCATGGAGTTGACCAGTAGTATCTTTGGCGCATTACCTTGAAGGTTAGGTTTTTGTCGACTATATGTGACCCACAGATCTTGAGGTGGACCTCACACATTTGTCTAAGAGTGGGTTGCACGCCTTGAAGCTCCCACGGATTTGGTTGACGACTAACTCTGAGTCACTGTAAACGGTCAAGTGCTTAATTGAGTACTACTTAGAGATTCACAATCCTACAAGTAGGGCTTCATACTCTGCAACGTTAGTAGTGGCCAAAAAATCGAGCTATAGTGAGTATTTCACTTCGAACCTGTCTAGGGTCCTTAGGACTACTCCGGCTCCATAGCCAAGTTAGTTTACAAGCCATCCATGTGGAGGACCAAATCTAGCACTTCAGAGTGATGTTCTGTGTCGCAGGTGTAGTCCACAATGATGATTATAGTTATGGTTTCGATAATGAAGTCAGCTAGCGCCTGCCCCTTGATGGCGGCCTGTGCCAGAACTCAATGTTGAACTCTCTCAATTCAATGGCTCACTTGACTGTTGTCCTAAGATGTCAAGCTTCTATAGGATGCCCTTCAACAGATTGGTCGGTTAGGATGACTACCCGATGAGCCCAAAAGTAGGGCCTCAACTTTCTAGCTAACAAGAAGAGCGACAACGCGAGCTTCTCGGCGTTGGGGTAATGAATCTCAGCATCGGTTAATATTTTGCTTACATAGTAGACTGGCCATTGTGCATCAGAATCTTGGCGTATCAAGACGGCGCTCAGAGTCGCCTCTGATACTACCAAGTAGAGATACAGCTGCTCCCCCTCACTTGGTGACGTTAGCAGTGGTGGACTGGCTAGGTACTGTTTCACTTCGTCAAAAGTGGCCTGACATTCTGCCATCCATTGGAATCCATTCGCCTTCGTCCCCCTCAAAGCCTTGAAGAAGGGAAAATACTTGTTACAATACTTGTCTAACAAATGAGAGAGTGCTGCCAGTCTCCCAATCAGCCTTTGGATATTCTTGACGCTCCACAGTGGATTCATGTCCGTGAAGGCCTTGATCTTCTCTAAGTTTGCCTCGATTCCTCGTTAAGAGATGATAAAATCCAAGAACTTCCCATAGGATATCCCGAAGACACACTTTGAGGGGTTTAGCCTCATCTGGTGTGCACAGAATACCTCGAAGGTTTCAACTAGATCGTGAATATGGTTGTTGGTGGTCTTACTCTTGACAAGCATATCATCTATAAACACCTCCATATTACGGCCAATCTACTTCTCGAACATTTTGTTCACGAACCTTTGGTATGTAACGCTTATATTTTTTAGATTGAAGGGTATGACCTTGTAACAATAGGTCCCCTGATCGATCATGAATAAGGTATACTCCTTATCCTTTGGGCTCATCTGGATCTGATTGTAGTCTGAGAATGCGTCCATAAAACTCAGTAGCCCATGGCCAAAAGTGGAGTCCATCGGCAGGTCGATCCTGCGCAGCAAGAAGCTATCCTTTGGGCAGGTTTTGTTGACATCGGTAAAGTTGACGCACATCCGCCACTTTTCATTGCTCTTACTGACTAGGACCACATTGGAGAGCTTGTCTAGGTACTAGACCTTTCTGATGAACCCAGCATCCAATAACTTCTTCACTTCCTCCCGTATGACTATAATCCATTTCTGCCTGATCGGTTTACAATCGGGATCGAGACCCAACTTATGAACTATTACTTTGGCCGAAATTTAGGGATGTCAGCGGGTGTCCATATGAAAACATCCGCGTTACACCTTAAGAAGCTGATCAGCTCATCGTGCAGGAGTCCGACAAGTGAGCCCCTATCTGTATGCACTTATCCGGATTATCCAGATCTAGAAGTACCAGGTCATTGGTTTCACTAGACTACGCCTACTGTAGGGTCGCTTCATCTCGATGGTCCAATTCTTCCGCTTGCCTGTCGCCACCGCTTGGGGCTACCTGGGACATGTAGTATATCTGTCCGGTTACTTGGTCATCCAACACTTCACCAATACCTTATACTGTTGGAAATTTTATTTTTAAGTGGGGTATCGACGTTACGGCCCTGAATGCCGCAAGGCACAGCCGGCCAAGTATGGCGTTGTACATAGAGGGTAAGTCGACGACTAGAAAGATGAGCGTGCTGTTCGCCGTTCTGGTGTACGTACCAAGGGTGACCTCTAGTTGTATCATCCCTTGGACGGCCACTGGCTTATTATCAAGTCTATATAGTGGCCCTTGGCCACTTTCAGTTGACTCTTTTTGAGTCCCAATTTGAAATAGGTATCGAGGTAAAACAAATCTCTAAAACTTCTATTATCAATGAAAACTCGTTTCAACTAATAATCTAAAGTACTATCTGAAATGAGCGTAGATACAACTAGGGGGTCAGTATGGGACGACCACCCCGGTTGCGACCCAATTTCGCGGTTGAGGCTAATCGGGCCTATCTCCACCTAAGGCACTGAAACTCTTCCCAGAGTTCCTCAGGAACTTAGTAAGGTGGTCCCGGTGAATCAGCTCTTTGATCTCCATTTGTAATGTCTGACAGTCTTTCGTGTTGTGATCCGAATATTGATGAAAGTCGTAATACTTCGACGGATCTCCTCCTTCCTGGTTCTTCATCAGTTTTGGCAATTTGACAAAATTTTCTTCCCGAATCTACATTAGGGCATTTACTTAGGTGTCATTCAGCAGTGTCAAGTTTATGGGCCTGAACACCTTATGTGCAAGTGGCTCAGCTCTGGGCAGCTTCCTTCGGGGGTTGTCGCTACCCCCCACTCTTGTACTTTCCCTCTGCCAAAAAAGAGTGAGATTGATCAGGCCGTTTTGGGCTCTTTGCCTTGTTACCTTTCTCAGCCACTATATAAGCTCGGACAATGGATTCCATCTCCCATAATGTTTGCAAGTCCTTGTGGGCCAGGAGTCCAAAGAAGTCGCCCGGACCCAGTGCAAAAATGAAGCTACTGAACTTCACCTCTTCAGTTAGCCTTGGTATTCTCCGGGCTTTTGCGGTAAACCACTCTAAGAACTTTCTTAAGTTCTCACTGGCTTCTGCTTCACGTGAGCGAGATGCCACGACTGCTTTGCCTTGCGACGATTGGGGGCGTACTGGGCTAGGAAACTATCTATGAGATCCTGAAAGCTTAGGATCAATTTGATGGGAGTTGGTAAAACTAAATCCTAGTGTCTCCCTTGAGAGTGAGGGGAAAGCATTGACATATAGAAGCTTCCTCCAGCCCCTGGGAGCTTAGAAGGGTGCGAAAATGGTCAAGTTGATCTATAGGATTGGTGCCCCCGTCCATAGGTTCTAGGGTTTGCATTTTGAACTTGGGCAGTAACGGCTGGTTCCGAATCTCCATGGTAAATGGAAATCTCTTCAAGTTTGCTGCATGTTTTTCAGTTTCACCTTTGAACACACAGTTTCAAATTTTCTGAACTTTCTCCTCCACCCGTGAGGAGGTTGTGGACTTTTTGGAGTTAAGATATGTCCTCAACTCTGTGTGTTTGGCCATGCGGTGTAGAGTAGGCCAATTGCTGCCGCTCATTGGTCGGGTAATACGAGAGGTTCCCTCCTACACTAGAGCCCTCTACTCATCCCTGAAGTATCTAAATTTCTTCTTTCTGGGCTCTCCTCCAAAGTCCCATGGCTAAGCTGCCTTTCAAGCCTTGAATGGCTTTGGGTGTTGGAGGCTACCGGGATGCTAGAGTTGCTCGGTTTGGGGGCCTTCTTGATCGGTTACTTCTTCCTCTAGCCTCCCCACCTGGAGGCCGGTGTGTGGGCTATGGAGAAGTGAGCCCCCTGCTTCTACTTACCCTGGTGCGTACAGAGCGTATGGAGCATTTGCGACATTTTATTCATCTGCTCTGCCATCGCCAGGAAGATTGGAGCAGGTTGTTCTCTGGCCTGACTATCAGCAGAGTGGTCATTGTTGGGGGAGGTGACTTCTTTTGCGGGAACGCTACCTTGCACTCTTGTATTCACCATATTAGTAGATGATACTGATTCTCATGAGGTAGTGGATTGGCCTTTTGTTAGCATTTCAACAGACGACGCCAATAATGCGTCCTAAATCTGAGTTTTGGATGGATTTGGATTCAGCTGCTCTTCAAGTCCAATTACTATCTTGTATGCTGAGGATCCTGCACAACACAACAAACGACGAGAAATTAGAGAAAAAAGATGGGACTCATTCCCAATTTATTCTCTAATACTCAAGTCAGTAATTGGTCTTCTAAGAATAAGAAAGTAAAAATAGAGTATGTAGAAATGAGTGTTGGGTGAGGGATTTGAGAATAAGGATCAAAGGTACACTCGTGAAGAGTAGCTTTGATCGTGGAGTGCTTGTTGAGAGCGGCCTTTTTGATTATCGAGTTCGCTAAGAACTAGTAGCAGAAGAGAGAGCAGATCGATTAGGTGCTTGAGAGTTGGAAAGCTTATGCTAGTTGAAGTATGCAAGAGAGTATGCCCATGGAGTGGGTCTCCATGGCCTTTTATAGTCGTGGGCCTTTGCCGCCTTCCTTAGGTAGGATACCCACCTTCTGAGAGGATCATTTCCTTTTTTCATATAGATGTAGGTGCCATTTTAGGTTGCAACAGTTAAAAAAGAGGACTTTCTCCTTTCGAGGAGATGTTGCACATAGTGACCGTTGAGGTTGCCATTCTGAATCGTTTGCTGATTTGGCAGCTTTTCTTCTGGGATGTGCTTTGATTTTGAGGGAATTTACGTTACAGAGGAGATTGCTATCCTCGGAGTTGCGGAGAATTAGAGCAGACGACCATTATGTATGGGAAAGTGCGCATAGGCTGATTTTAGTTTGGGCAGTATCTATTTTGGACTGCGTCAGATCTACTTAGGACGCTTCATCGGTCAACGGCAGTGTTGACCATCCCATAGGCAAATGGGCCACTATACATTCTGGACCACTTACCCTTTTGAGCCGATCCGCTACAACTGTCCCCATAGAAATATAAATCAAAGCTAAACACAAGTTTGATAATATAAAATCTTTCTAAAACTATTCCTTTAAAAATAACTCTTTGTCCAATAACCATGTAAAAATATCCAAACTCGCTAATCTAAAATTATAAAATATAGTAAGAATGAGCCTAATTTTTAACAAATTATAAATATATGTGTGTATATACATGATAAAACATGATGAAGGTGGATAGTAAACAAATATAGAAGTGTCAAAAAAATATATGTGCAAATAAAACGTTAGAGCATAAGAATGTAAATATTTTAGAGCCAATGACCTGTAATAACATTATCAATAGCGTCAATTATTGAAGAATGAGCTACAAATTATTTCTTATATATAATGTTAAATGCAAT
>JAODPA010010534.1:0-13584 GCA_025585075.1 Nepenthes mirabilis | reverse complement strand
TATTATTGTAATAACAATAACAACAACAAACAGAGGGAAGGGGGGCTCATGTGGGGAAAAACAGAAGCAGGGAGGAAGAAGCAGAGAGAAGAGAGTGGGGCCGACGGGTAAAGAGAGAAGGAGGAAAAATGAGGTCCCCAAGTTCGATTCCAAGCTTGAACTAGTTGGAGAAGTGATAAATCAGGTCGAGGTAAGTGTACTTATATCCTCCTCTTTTATTTTCTTACACTTTTATTTTATTTTCTTCGGGTATTCTCATTCCGATACCCAATTAAAATTATATTATGTATTGCCCATGGTTTGAGTATACATATACACGAATTTCCTGTCCAAATTCCAAGTTTTGGCTTGTTTATCGCACCAAAACCTTAACTCTGTGCCCAGACATTGTTACTCGTAAATTTTTAGAGTTTTTGCCTAAATTGGGTTTAGAATATCATTACCCATAACTTGTACATGTTAATTTATCGACTAGGTATCCGATTTAGTGGTTTTATGTGGAATTTCGTTCATTGGAACCCTAACCCGCGCCCAGACCACTCTTAACGGATTAATTTGAGTTTTATGCATGTTTTAGTATGAGATAATGCAAACTAATACCTTGAAAGAGGAAAATTTCGATTAGGTGTCCGATTTTACACATACAAACCCTCATCACCTGCGCAGGGACTGTTCACCCGTGTGGGTACTGTTCATCTGAAGTATTTGAACAATTTTTGCATAATTTCACTGTGTTTAATTGTTATTTAAGTATATATATTTGCATATACTTAATTGTATAATTCAAAAAATATTATCGGGAACCGTTGTGAATGAATCATCGTCCGAAAGCTCTAAAGTTACATTTGGCCGATGTGGTAAGAATTTTCTAATTGTTTTAAAACATCTTATTGAACAATGCATATGTTTAAAATCTCATGAATACTGAAACCCATAAGAAATGATTATCCGAATCTATTTATAAGAATTAAGCAAAATATATAAGAATACGAATGAAATACCACAATTTGATATATGTATGATTCGTTCTCCCGGTGTGAAGGCTATGTGAAAGAAATTTGGTGAACTTTTTCTCAAAGAATAAAAAATGATAAAACTTGGACCACGGATTTGTATTTCAGAGGGTAATATTTCTTAACATGCCATTGATATAGTAAAAACTCAATGATTATTCTGACCGTATATTATAGCGGGTGATATTCCTTGGCATACTTTAAGATATTATTATGAAAACACGATGACTATCTGTAGGCCACGGGGGACATGGTGGCATATATGATAAGGCCCCGTCTACAGAGATTATATATAGATGCCCACTTCTGGGTCCTGAATAGGAGGTTACAGCTTTAAAATGTGTAGAAACAAATATATTTATTTTCTCGTTCTCCTGCACCGTTAGTTAGTAAGGCCTACTGGCCCTGATTTGCAAAGATAAAAAATTATACATGTTTATGGAACCCTAAGAGAAGGAAGATAAATTATGAAAAGTTATTTATATTTCAAAAATATATTTTTTCACGTTTTATGTTATGCATCATATATCATACTCCTATTTCTTTCCTTATTCCGTTTTAACTATATTGTATATTATCATTGATGATAATGCACTTATTGAGCTTTGGGCTCCCTCCTTACTGCTTTCCCTTCCGTCAGATTAGTATAGGCTTATACCCCATGGGGCAGAGTAAAGGTTAAAAGATGGTTAGTCGCGGGATTTGGAAGATCATATTGAAGGCTTATTATTTTGTGATTTTTGTACACTTTTGAAGAGCTGTGTATATATATGTTTCTATTGGTCTTATTGTTATATATTATAAAATGATGGACGATCAGATAGTATAGTCCACTGTGCATGGATGTATATGTATATACTTTCGCAGGTTATTATGGTTGTTTCAGGTACCTAGTGGCATTTCTCTTTATACGATATTGTTTCCGGAGAAAAAACTTTGGAGCCACGGAATGGTTGTGACAGTTTTAGGATCCTGTGTTGTTTAGTTGTGCTGTCTGGATAGTTGGAGTCTGATTTCATGGATTGTTGGATGTGTTGAGGTTACATATTTATTGTAAATGCTTAATGTATAAGTTTTGTATTAGTCCGACGTCCATATTACAGTCGGATCCTTGTCAGTTTTTGATTTAAAAATATGGTGTATCACAGTTGGTATTAAAGAGAAAGAAATATCTTAGGTTTGATTTGAATCGTATGCCAAAATTTAGGAAAGATTAAGATTGATTAAATAAGTAGATATAGGCATAGGATTATTAAGTTAGACCGGACAATTCTAATTATCCTAGTTGGATAACTTAGGTTAGAACTAAGTTAGGAATAGTGATTAAGCTTGGCTGTCTAGTTTATGCTTCCTACTAATGTCCGAAACGCAATCTAACCCGTGTGTTTTTATTTCAGAAAAAGTATTAGTATTAGCTCTTAGATGAGGGTCTACTCGTGGTGGTGGTCGACCGCAAGGTCGAGAGGAAGAAGTTGTATAGAGGCGCCTTAAGTTTTAAATTTGATCGATTTCAATTTAGTATTTGAGTTGATTAGTATCGATTCGATGCCTAAGTTAATCGATTGTAATTCAAAGTTCAGGTTTAATTAATTCAAGAGTGAGGTTCTCAAGCTAGTAATTTGCTAATAAGAGATACTTGATCAACCTAACAAGTATGATGGATAAGGTAAACTCAATGGCTCAAGGTTGGTATAACTCAGAGTCAAATTTTGGTGTAACAAATCCAAGAATATCAATTTATAATCGATTTAGTGATGACCCAGTGCCTGAACTTTTGGGTAGCTCGGATCCTATAGAGGTTGAGATACGGATCCTGAGAATTAAGATAGTGTTTGCAGTGATCCAATGTTCGGAAGGAGATGAGGTAATATTGTACTATATAAGATAGAAGGAGAAGTCGACCTTGGGTGGTTGATGTGAATAGAGTCATGAGTTTCGAGGACGATGAGATAACATAGGATGTATTCGTGGATGCTCTAAATATGAATATTTTGCTTCGATAAAATTTTTAGAAGTATGTTTCAATTATGGGTAGTTCAGCTGTATGAGTAGGGATTGCCCTTATCCCATGGGTCAGATGGTAGAGGAGCCCAGTACCCTAGATTGAGGTTTCGCGGTGATGGCACAATTCAAAAGTGTCGTCTACCGTGGTGGAAGGTAAGGTTCACAAACCTTGACATTGCAATATATGTGTTATTTTGGGATTTTTAATTTATATTTTATTCATATTTTCTGAGTTTATTTATTTGAGGATCATGAAATTTATACTAGCTGTATCGAGTTCTACAACATCTTTTCGGGTTATAGGTAGGATTGGTTGGGCCAATTTAATTATTTCGTAGCGCTAAGGTTTGATATCATATTGAGAATGTCTTGGTTGATGAGTCACTATACTAGCATGGATTATGTCGATAGGATATGATACTTATAATTAAGTTATGAGGTTTTGAATATGAAGCATCATTATCGTTTTGCTTACAATTCGTTTAATAAGGATATATGTCAAGTTTATGTAGTATATGAGACTACACTTGGAAGTCATCTTGTGGTCACTAAGAAATTTGAGGCTGTGTATGTATTTGAAGATGTATCGTAAAGGAATAGGTTAGGCCAATTTATCTATGAGTGGTAATTCGAGGTTGTGTCAAAATCGACACAAATATTTGAGAATTCTGTATAGGATCAGGGAAGCATTAGTTGAGTACTCACTGTGGCATGCTTTAGAACCTTTGGGAAAAGGAAAATGAGCTGATGTGCTTGTTGTGGACAATTGAAGGTTTGGTTGCCTAGGAGATAAATAAATAGGTGGACAATTGGTTTGATAAGTGGGTGTTAGGAAGTAAATAGGTGATTGTTGATCCATTGCAAGGGCTGATATTTTCTAAGGTTGATTTGTATTCGTAGAGTTATTAATTATGGGTAATCGAGAATTATACCTATGGTAGCTTTTGAAATTAAGATATAGCCATTACAAGTCCTAGTAATATTGTTTGGGTTTGTAGATTCAATGGCATATACGTGAATTTTATGAGTTGAATCTTTTGGCCATGTTTGGGCCATTATTGCGATAACCTCATTGTTTGATTCAAGGAATCACAGAAAGTGTTAATTATGTTGGAGGACTATGTCATAGATAAGGAAGAAAATTAGCTAGGTACTCAAGTAAGAAATGTGTAATATTTTAGATTTTATTTGTATTATTTTAATATTTATTGTCATTTTAGGTTTTTCGCAGGTGGAGAAGGAGGAGAAGGGAGAGGAGAGAGAGATCGGTGGCGATGATGGTGGTCACGGGTGAAGCCGCATGCGGAGGAGAGAGGACGGCGTGTAGGCGCATGCGAGGCAGGAGAAAGAAAGGCTTAATCGGGTGCTTCGAGATATCTTTTCTTTAAGTCTAAGGAGTATAAAGTCGAGGCAAGTATCCTCTAACCTTATTCTTGGTTTAATTTAATTTTTGATGTATTTTGACTGCTATTGGAGATTTTACTAACATGCATGTATTTTTATATACCATCAATTTATTAATTATGTACATGGATGTATGCTTTACTGGTCGTGTGGTGGTTTTACATTGGTATTTATGATTTGGGAGGATTTTGGATACCCAAAAGTAGACATATGTATATTTATGTATCCATATATTGTGAAACCATGAACCAGACATTGTATTTATCTTACATGCTGTCGGGGACAGGGTCACTACGGGACCATGGTGGTTCAAGATCTGATAGGTCGTTATATGTGATCCGAGGTACGAGTTATTGGTACCGCTCTCGACGAAAAAGTTTAGTCCCAATAGGGATGTATATGATATGGCCACTTCCGCCGGAAGGAATGTTGAGGTATTTAGTAGCTAACCTGTCCCACTGTGTATTTAAATGAGAATCATTGTAAGAAATTGACGAAAAACTAATATATTTGAACGTCCTAATATATAACTAAAACTTGATATTGCACCCAAAGTCGCGGGTGAAAAAATATAGTGAGCAAGTTCCTAATCTATGAGAGATAGAGTACATGGATAGCCTTGAGCTGCAAGTGTAAATTGCAGCCGATATAGCCGTGGTTACCGGACGACGGTAATACTTCCTCAAGTTAGTATTATTGATCTTTGGTTCTCCGATTTCGAGCATACTTTGTATTTCTGCATGTATTTTGGGTGCACTGTTGTGACGACCCAGATTCTTAAATATAGAAAGTCCCACTTATCGAGTCAAAATAATTAAAGGATCAAGGAAAAACTAAAGGTATCCGGTCAACGCAGTTGACCGGAAAATATAATAAGAAGTTTCAAACCGGCCTTAGAGCATTAAGGCCGGAGTGCATTGTGTGAAGTAAGGCCGAAGTGGCCTGACGACCGGAGTCGCCTTTGTGTGAGGAAAAAGAAGTCCGTCTTCTCTTAGCGTAAAAGAAGTCCGTCCTCCCTTAGTGTAAAAGCAATCTGGTCTTTCACTTAAGCTGAAATCAAGTCCGACCTGATGTGTTGGTAACACCGGAATAGAATTATGGGTGTAAGGAGAATAAAATTTAAAGTTTATAAAAAAGTGATGGACGGAGTGAATAATAAGAAGTTGACCGGAATTGGAGATGTTGACCAAATTTGAAGGAGTTGGCTGGATTTGAGGGTATTACGTTGACCGGCTTTAAGTAGGAAAGTTGACCGGATTCAAAGTTATTAACCAGATTGGAAGAGTTGACCAGATTCGAAGACATTGACCGGATTGAAAGAGTTGACCGGATTTGAAGATGTTAATCGGAATTGAGGAGTTGACCGGATTTGAAGAGTCAACCGGCAGCATTGGCAATAAATAAGGAGCAGTTGGCCGGAATAAATTAAGACTTTAGGATTTAGTTAGAATTCAATTAGGCGGCGACCAAAAGGAGTAGGCAAACTAATTTAGTTACTCCTCCTACCCTCTGAAGAGAAGTACGGAAGTAAGTTACCTGCCCCACTTACTTCACCTAACCCCTCCTCTATAAATACTGGCAACGAGTATTGAAGCGGGGGCAAAATACAAGCCAAGAGAAGGGAGTGAAGGAGAGAGCTCCAAGACGGTAAAAATCGACTGTCAGGCAAGGAGAGAAAAATTTTGAGTCAGCCCGTCAGGCAAGAATACTCACCCCTGTTTTTAAAGTTCATGATTCTGCATGTTTGCTACGCTAGTATGTATATCCTTATGAAATTATGTATGTATGGTACTTGTTCTGTTCTTGTGATTTATCGTTCGTAATCACATGTTTAAAGGAAACCATGATATTCATGAAACTGAATTTTTATAATTGATTGTCGACTTTTATGAACTCTGATAATCTCATGAAAAGACTCCTAACTTTAAGAAAAAAGGCTTCGGACCTTGAGTGATTAAGAACTCTGTCTTTTGGAGCTTCGAATTTTAAATGGAAAAAGAACTTCAGATTTAAGAACTCTTAATTTTAAAGAACTTCGACATTTGTAGCTCCGGCCTTTACGAATAAAGAACTCCAACTTTTGAACTCCGCATTTTGTCAAAAAAGAACACCGTCCAGTTGTAAAAAGCACTCCGTCCCTCTTTATGAAAAGCACTCCGTCCTTCTTTATGAAAAGCACTCCGTCCTTTGAGTGAAGAACACTCCGGCTTTTGAACACTCCGGCTTTTAAGCACTCCGACTTTTAGAGAAAAAGTACTCCGACTTTTTGAGAAAAAGCACTCTGGCTTTTGAGCACTCCGGCTTTCAGTAAAAGGCACTCCGTCCTGTTAGTAAAAAGCACTCCGTCCTTTAAAGAAAAGTCACTCTAGTTTTAGCAGTCCAGATTTTTAAGAAAGATCACTCCGGTTTTAGCACTTCGGATTTTAAAGAAAAGTCACTCCGGTTTTAGAGCTCCGGATTTTAAAGAAAAATCACTTCGATTTTTTTTGAACTCCAGATTTAAAGGAACTCCGACTTTTAAGAACTTCGAATTTCAGAAAAGAACTCCGCATTTTGAAAAGAACTCCGGCTTTAATAAAAGAACTCCGGCTTTTGAAACTCCTGCCTTCTGTCTGAAAAAGAACTCCGGCCTATTTATATGAACGTGGAACAATGCATGTAATCCGAACTTTTGATGAAAACGTACTCCGTCCTTTATTAAAAAAGAACTCCGGTTTTAGAACTTCGGCTTTGATTTTAAAGAACTCCGACTTTTTGAGCTTTGGATTTTAAATGAAATAGAACTCCGGCTTTTAGAGCTTCGGATTTTAATGGAATTTGAACTCTGGTTTCTGTACTTCGATTTTTGTTGAAAAGGAGCTCCGGCTTTTGAACTCCGTCTTTGAGAAAAGAACTTTGGCTTTAAGATGATTAAAGGATACGGACTTCAATTGATAAAGTTAAGAACAAAGGCTTTAAGAACAAGAAAACTATATTAATCCGAACAACAAGTGGAACTCTATGACTTCCGACTTTTGAATTATGATGAATGGCCATGAAAGAACAAGAAATATGAACCGAGTTTCCATTAAACTTGCTATTAAATATGGATGAAGGATATTGGAGTGACATTCGAGGATTGCCTCCTGGGCCATGGGAGGGGACTTTCTGATGGTAGAAGACTTTTGGACTACGGCCCCGTATACTGGGTTAAAGGTATTACCTCCCGCCCCGGGGAGCATAATGAGGGGATGGCATAAGACTTTTGGACTACGGCCCTGTATGTCGGATTAAAGGCATTACCTCCCGTCCCGGGGAGCATAATGAAGGGATGGCATAAGACTTTTGGACTACGGTCTCGTATGCCGGGTTAAAGGCATTACCTCCCGCCCCGGGGAGTATAATGAGAGGATACGACTTTAGGTTGTAGGATTACATACAACCCGTCCTCGATGTTGTCCGCTCCCGTCCGGTCCCTAAAGATGATAAGAATTTCCAAAGGTTTTTATGAGTTTTTCGAAGATAAGATAATAAGAAAAAGATCAAGAAAATTCCAAACTAAAGAAGAAACGATACGATGATTTATGTTATGAAACTCTATTTTGATCCGCTTATATATATGTCTATGTTTTCTGCATGTGAGTATTTTACTGGACTTTGTAGCTCATTCTTGTTATTTTCAGATGAAGAAAGGCTTATGGAGGACGAAGTTGAGTAAGGCTCTATGAAGTAGCTAAACGATGTAGATGACCAGAGCGGTTCTTTGGGAAGACTTGTAATATGATTCGGCTGTTTGAGAATCTATGGATGTTGTCAGAATGTTTCCGTAATTTTTCTTTATGGTTAATGTTATTGAAAGGTTAGTAAGCATCTCAGACTTTTAAGTTCGGCTAAATGTTGGCCGGACTGGTGTGAAATTTATCGGAAGGCCAACTCATGTAATTCGGCCTCATCAATCCTATGTAAATGAAAAGGGAAAAAATTTTTATGTCCATATTTAAGACCTGACGGTGACTTTATTTATAAAATTAAGTACGGGTCGTCACAACTGTGATTCGAGATATGTGGTTTGGCCCACGAATAGCGATAGGAATGTCGCGTATGTATAATTATGTGATAAATTCAGAACGTGTTTTAATTTATATTTGAGTTCCGACAGTCTTCTCTCGATTTCTCCATTATGAGATTTAGATCCAGATGATGGTTTGTATCCCACACGGATGTAGTGATGGTCGCGATTATGTAATGTGATCTGGGATCATATGATATGATATCGTCTATGATCTTTGACCGGATCATTATTTATTATGATTATGTTTCGAGGGATTATTTGATACGGATGATGATTTAGTACGAGACATCTTCTCGATTTTTTGATATTTCACGGACATTGTATTTTATTTTACGTGATTACTAGGTGATATCCCTACTTCTGATTTATGAATACTGTTTTATATGATGATACTTATTGAACTCTAAGTTCAAGTTTTTATATTTTATCCCTTCAGACTAGTGGCATGGATACGCTTGCAAGAGCTCGGATGTGTTCGGGCTCGAATATCCCTTTTGGCAAGTGGAGATGTTATGTTTGGTATATTTTTGATCCCGAAGATGTGTTATGGTTATTATTTTTGGTCAGATGATGGCCCTGATCATTGTATGAGAAATATTTGAGTTATTATATTATGTTGATGAGTTGTTATGTTTAATACCTCTATTGCGATTGTAGATAGTAGGTCGTGTGTTATATTGTTCGGATTTATATCCGATGAGATCTTGTGCGGATTTTATTATATCGAGTCCTATATGTGTATAAATTATCACACTCGGGTTAATTTTTATGGTTGATAAAAATATTATTATCGATTTTATTTTTGACTTGCGTATATTATGTTCCTGAATCGTGACAAAATGAATATACGTTTAGTTAGAAGAAGTGTTATGTTGGGTATGTGGTTTCTTCGATAGTATGAATATGGTTCCGTAGAGGTTTGAGTGATATCTAATTTCGGAAAGATTGATTAATATCTCAAAGATGTATGGCTTTCTTAGATATAGCGAAACCTGGAAGAGTAATGCGATAAATATTCCTAAAAGATTGCAGCACCCGTGTGGTGTTTGACTTAGAAGCGATTAGTATTCGTTGAGATGGGAAATATGATGGTAGTTTTCGAGGAATAGATGGTTAATTGTCAACCATATCGTTTGGGTTGATCACTAATAGGTCTAATGAGTTATAGCAGATTGTGATATTTCTAAGGAAGATTCAGGATCATGTTTTCCTACAACATAATTGGATAGCTGCCCTCAGGATGAGTTGGTAGGAAGTTTATGATAAAAAATACTCCACCCATAACTTGAAGTTAGTCATTGGAGTCGTTTCCTTAAGGGTTCATAGGTATTGCTTATGAAAATGGTTATTGTCTAATGGTTCTAAAGGACTGAGAGGTTGTCTTGCAAGAAGAAATGGTCATACGATAGTGCAAATGGGTGAAATTTGCTTAAGGTCCATAGAGAAAATTTCAGTGTCCTACAAGGAAGGTGAATCATTGCCGATAGTCCGATATTGGGAATAATTGAATTAAGTATGTCTTTGATGTTTCATAGAAGATATTGAAGGGTAGACCGCGAGTAACTCCAGATATCTGAGAAAATGGAGTGTTTTGCTTTTGATATTGGGAAGAAGAGTGACGTCTGTAGTTTCGAGATTATGGAATCATGAGATTAGAAACCCTCACGATTTTGTTTTTGGTCGTTAGGACGATCCATTTATCACCAATTTGGAGGATGTGTTCAAATCAGATGAATTGACTAGTCGATATGCCAACGGGATGATAAATTGCTAAGTATTTGAGTTTTGAGGTTTCGAGGGTAACTTGCGTCAGTACCGAAAGTTTTTTTTAAAGACTACTTCAATTGTGTCCTCTAAGTTGATTGTAATCTGATGATTTTGGGCATTTCCTTCGTTGTATCAATATCCTTGGAATTTTTCTTAGGTTTCTAACTGTTAGTTAATTTAAGTGTCTGATATAAATCAACGGATATGTGCTGCAAAACGATTCTTAATACCCTAATAAATGATTAATCAGAGTGGTGTAACGTGGCCGAGTAGGCCCACGGTCTATAGATTTCAGAATACGATTGAGGTTTCACGTGAGTGATTGTTTTCAAAGCTTAGAATGAACTGAAATAAGAGTTCATTAGTCAGAGGGACGTTTTGAATTAAGTTGAAAAGATAGTCAATAAATTATTTTACTTTCAGATTTTGTGGATTATCATGAAATCTCCAATGAACTGATGATTGAGGAAGTAGGTTTGCGATCAGGGTAAATCATTGTGGGGGATTATGAATTTGCATTATGGTAAGGTTTTAATATTGATCTTGCGTAAGAAGTATTAGATGTTGGGAATTTGGACAATTCAGATGGTTTAGGTTCTCTAGCAAGGATCATCTCATCTAGGAAATGACTTATAACTCTAGGAAGAAATTTAGAGAGGTTACCCCCGATTATTGAATTTCAAGGTCTGTTAAATTTCGAGGACAAAATCTTTATAAGTAGGAAAGAATGTAATATCTTAAATTTTTATTCGATTTAATTGAGTTTATTTATTATTTTGAGGAATTTGGGTGTGCTCAAAATTAATTAAATATTATAAAGTTTTGGAAGATATTTGGATCAATTGGGCAAGCGCCCAAAGTACTCCCATACGGTTGCCCGAATATTGATTTGGATTTTGAAAAAAAATATATAATAATAATAACAACAACAAATAGAGGGAAGGGGGGTTCGCGCGCGAAGATAAACAGAAGCAGCGAGCAAGGAGAGGAGAGAGAGGAGGGCCGGTGGGTAGAGAGAGAAGGAGGAAAAACGAGGTCTCCAAGTTCAATTATGAGTTCGAGCTAGTTGAAGAACTAATAGATCGGGTTGAGATAAGTACACTCATATCTTCCTCTTTCGTTTTCTTATAATTTTGTTTCGTTTTCTTTAGGTATCATCATTTTGATACCCAATTAAAATTATATTATGTATTACCCATGACTTGAGTATACATATACATGAATTTCATGTCTAAATTTCAAGTTTTGGCCGGTTTTTTGCACCAAATCCCTAACCTCCTGTCCGGACGTTTTTGCTCTCAAATTTTTAGAGTTTTCGCTTAAATTAGGTTTAAAATATTATTACCCATAATTTGTGCATGTTAATTTATCGATTCGGTATCCGATTTGTTAGTTTTATGTGAAATTTCATTCATTGGAATCCTAACCCACACCGAACCACGTTTAACGGATTAATTTGAGTTTTATGCATCTTTTAGCATGATATAATGAAAACCTATGCCTTAAAGGTGGATAATTTCCTGTTGGGTGTTTGATTTTGCACATACGGACCCCCGTCACCCATGTGGGTACCGCTCACCTGTGCAGACACTGTTCATTTAAAGCATTTGAACAATTTTTTCATAGTTTTACCGTGTTTAATTGTTATTTAAGTATATATATTTGCATACGTTTAATTGTATATTTCAAAAAATATTATTGTGAACTGTTGTGAAGGAATCATCGTCCAAAAGTTCTAAAATTACGTTTGGCCGGTGTAATAAGAATTTCTTAATTGTTCTAAAACATCTTATTGAACTATGCATATGTTTAAAATCACGTGAAAACTTAAACCCATAAGAAATGATTATCCGAATTTGTTTATAAAAATTAAGTAAGATATGTAAGAATACGAAGGAAATGTCGTAATTTGATATATGTGTATTTCGTTCTCCCAGTGTGAGAAATATGTAAAATAAATTTGGTGGAGTTTTCCACAAAGAATAAAAAATGGTAAATCCTAGATTACAGATTTATATTTCAGAATGTAATATCCCTGACATGCCATTGATATTCCAATAGAAGCTTAAGGATTATTTTGACTGTATATTATAGCGGGTGGTATTCATTGGCATGTCTTAAGATATTACTGTGGAAGCTCGAGGATTGCCTCTCGGCCACGAGGGATATGGTGGCGTATGTGATAAGGTCTTGTCTATAGGGATTATATGTAGATGGTCCACCTCTAAATCTTGAATATGAGATTATGGCTTTAGAATATGTAGAAACAAATATATTCCTTTCCTCATTTTTTCACACTGTTACCTAATAAGGTCTACTGGCCCTAATCCGCGAAGATAAAGAAATTATACATGTTTATAGAACCCTAGGAGAAGAAAGATAAATTATAAAAAGTTATTTATATTCCGAAAATATATTTGTTCACATTCCATATTATGCATCATATATTATACTCCTATTTTCTTCCCTATTCCATTTTAATTATATTGTATATCATCCTTGATGATAATACACTTGTTGAGTTTTAAGCTCACTCCTTACTATTTTTTTCTTCCTTCAGATTAGCACAAACTTATACTGATGGAATGGAGTAGAGACTAAAAGATGGCTAGTCACGGGATTTGAAAGATTATATCGAAGACTTATTATTTTGTGATTTTTGTACACTTTCGAAGGGTTGTGTATATATATATTTCTATTAGTCTTGTTGTTATATATTATAAAATGATGGATGATCAGATAATATAATCTGCTGTACATGGATGTATATGTATTTACTTCCGTAGGTTATTATTGTTACTTCAGGTACCTAGTGGCATCTCTTTGTATCAGATGTTGTGTTCAGGGATATAACATTGGAGTCACGAAATGATTATGGTAGTTTTAGGATCCTGTGTTGGTTAGTTGTATTCTCTGAACAGTTAGAGTTGGATTTCATGGATTGTTGGATGTGTTAATGTTGCATATTTTTTGTAAATGGTTAATGTACAGGTTTTGTATTTGTCCGTTGTCTGTATTATAGCCGGACCCTTGCCAATTTTCGATTTGAAAATATAGTACGTTACATTGCATGCTTAGAAATGGTTAAATTTATGCTTTATATGGATTGAAAAATTTACATATGTCCTCTACATGTTAAAAGAAGCTGAACTTATTGTTTTCTACACCACTATCCTAAATTTTGCTATACTTCTGTACTACTAAACTAAATTTTGTTGCACTAAGTTTTTAAGAATGGTTCTACATAATTAAAAAAATTAAATTTAATATTCCATGCTAAAAAATTACAAAAGTATGTAAAAAAATCTACAATTATGTTAAGAAATTATGAACAATTTTTCATGA
>JAODPA010010523.1:0-13585 GCA_025585075.1 Nepenthes mirabilis | reverse complement strand
ATAAGGGAAAGAGGGATTTGGATACATTTGTCTTATATTCAAAATTACCAAAAACCTTCTAAATTTTACTTAGATTCTCTTTTTCTAGCTTTCTCTCTCTTCTTCCCTTCTCTTTCTCTCTCTTTTTTCCAAAATTAGGCAAAAATAACTAAAAATCAGCCAAGGAGGCCTTATATAAAAAATTAACATATGTGTGCCTATCAAAAAGACATCAAGCGCTAAGATGGAAATTATACAACATATAAGCATCCATTTGATGCATATCAGGCATGTACATTTTGCTACCATCACGTACTTGTGTCTCTTGAGTATATATCAGGTATAACTATTTTATCCAAAATATACACAAGCATTCCAGAAGTATCTTTTAGGTGTGGTTATGCTATCCAAAATACATATGTGTGCACGTTAGACGTTAGTCAAATGTCACTCAATCTAATGTGTCTCGATCAGAGCATTGACTTTAACCTAAATCCTCATTTGATCTCAATATTTATTAGATTAACTTAATTAATTATTATTAAAAATAAAATTAAGATCCATACATTATATTTTTTTCCTTCCTATAACATTTCATCCTCAAAATTTACTATTTCTCAACTCAGAAACAAATGTAACATTTCTCTTGAATCTCATCTTCTCTTTCCGACATAACTTCTTCCTATGAATGGTCCCTTTATAGAACCTTCACCAATGATATCACTTTCGTTCGAAACACTTAATCTCTTTTCTCTAAAATTTGAACCGATTCTTTAATGTACGATAAATTTTCACTAATCCTCAATATCAATATGTCATGAGAAGGAATATCCTTCTATAGTTGGCTTGAGTGTCTATGTACCCTCATGTTCTTCATGTCGATCGGTTTTGTCAAATATTGCGAGTTAGTAATTTTTGTGAGTGTGATCTAATTTAAGATTAGAATGAGTAGCTTGACTGTATTTTTTAAAACATGTGGCAATGACGTGCAACAAAAATTTGAATTATGGTTCAAATAAATCCAAATTGATTATCAAATCTTCTATCTCAGTTCTAATGTCACAATAGTAAATAAGAGTTTAAATAATTCAGGATTTACTTTACGATATATCATTTAACACTTAAATTAACAAAATTTTTAAATATTTATAAGGTGGGAGAAATTGAGAAAATAAGAGATAGATGTGGAGGACTAGATCTCGTATTTTGTGGAATAACATGTTGGAGGGCTTGGCTCTATCTTTGCTTTTTGACATCTATACTCATTTTCAGGAGAATTGGATATGTTTATAGTCAAAATCATCGATTGATGATAATTTTCTAAAAATGAATAATCAGTCACAATTTGAGTGGGTCAAGCCAACTGGAGATTGATTAATTCAACCGTCATTGCACATATTCTGATTGTGGGCCATTTTTTGGATGCAATTAAACCAACGATGATGAGTAGTTGACGTTAGTTGGTTAGGAAACCCTCATTTGAATTAACGGTTGTTGGGTCTGATATGAAGGCCCAAGAAGATTATAAGCCCAATCCACAGAGCAACGGCCCATGTGGCAGATCCAGTCCAACGCCCCATAGTGACCTACGTGGCAGCCCGCACTTGTAGCCAATGGGCATCATATGCAACCCATTAATTCAGCTGATGGGCGAGAGAGGAAGAGCAGAGGAAGCGAGCCAATGGGGAGAAAGTCAGCGCTGCCAGTCGTGGCTCACGCCGCTACCTGCAGTTCTCCAATCAATCTCAACGCAAGAAGTAGACCAAGTGTGGCATGCGACGTCTGACGATCTACCTGCCACTGCAATACGACAACTGACACACCGACGATTGTCGTCAACGGTCAGCGGCCAACGAATCCCTGCAGGGGAAATTCTCGCGCCAAGGACTTCGAACAGAGGAGCCATAAATTCCCTTCTCGCTTATGAGGAAAGGGGGGAGGAGATCAATCGACCGATTCCCTTTGGAGAGAACAAGAGTCTGGCATCGAGACATATGCTCCTGCATGCGCAAGCTCTCACAAATATAGCCAGCTATTGCTTTTCTCCAGCCTAATACGGGCCCTTGCAGTCAGCCACCCCTGCGGTGTATTACGGGAGCCAAGCCTCCCATCACCCGCTCACCAATCTCTCATTTCTGCATTCACGCACTCCCTACGTATTCACAGTATAATCCCATCGCACCTCTAAGCTTGTGTACCCATTTCTGTTCATTGCGGAAGGTTGCTAACTTGAGCATCGGAATATTTTCGGTCGGAGAAATCTCGTCAGATCTCTGACCTCCAATTTGTTAGTTGTGTTATGTAGGTCCAAGGTTTACAGAGATGGAGATCGGACTTGCTCGTGATCACCTCCAGATGACGAGGAATCCGAAGGCTCCCTAATCCATATGATAACTGATGACCCGCGACTCAATATTGGCGCCGTCTGTAGGAACGAGACAAAAAGCTTAGCCTCTCCATCTTACATTCAATTCTTCACAATAAGATGGTCAGCACAAGGGCACAGGAGAGTGCCCCAGCAAGAGATGCAGTTGTCCGCGGTGATGACCCCTCGGTGGGTAGCTGCGCAGACGTCCGTCCAGAGCCGAACATCCACCGCCTAGCAGTAGACATGGGCGACATAAAGTTGATGATCCAGGCCCTCTGCAACTGAACGAGCACACCATGGATGGGGGTTGCTCCTCCAGCGTCTCAGGTGTCGTCCTCCAGCCGAGGAAGGCGTTGCGCAGGAGCCCCCAAGGGAAGATCAGAACGGTCTGATGACGCCGGGGCCCAGATGGCCATCGGCAGCAGGGCCCAATCTATGGTTGGAAGCCACCCTAGCCGGGACGAGCGGGAGGAGAGCCCAGAGTGCGGTGTAACCCCCGTAACTCCCGCGACGAAAAGAGGACAACAGCAGCAAATTCCGATAGTGCATGGCCGCTCCACGCAGAAAGTCGCCACAACCAATGAATTTGCAAGCACTAGCGGGATCGCACGAAGCTCCACGACATTATCAACACGCGGAGGAGTGGATCCGACCCACCGATGGAAGGTGAAGGTGCTCTGGGATCTCCTAAACAAGAAGAGATCCGCCCAGTCCTCGGCAGACCTGCGAAGGTCACCCTTCGTCATGGATCTCTGGACCCAACCGCTCTTTCACAAGTTCAAGATGCCCGTACTAGAAAGATATGATGGGAGTAAAGACCCGATGGACCACTTCAACTACTTTCGCACTCACCTGTCTCTACAGGGAGCAAGTGAGGCCATGATGTGCCAGTATTTCTCCGCCACCATCAGGGGGGACGCGCTGCTCTAGTTCCATGGCCTCCCACCAAACTCCATCCGCTCATTCGACAAACTTGCGGATAGCTTCCTGAGCCAATTTGCCTCCAGTCGGAGAGAGGAGAAGCAGCAATGGCATCTCGTCCACCTTCGCTAGAGGACGGACGAAAGCCTGAAGCGCTTCCTTAATCACTTCATCACCGAGGCGCACAGGATCCCCCAACTCTCTAACGAGCTGAAGCTCAACGCCTTCGTCGCTACGTTAGCGGTAGGGGACTTCTTCAAGCACCTGTCGCATTAGTGCGCTCAATCCTTCCGGGAAGCAGAAGCCATTGCCCGTGTCTACATCTCGGTGAAGGAAGCCAACAAGGCAAAACATCCCGAAAGCACGGACTGCCCTCCAGATGTCCCCAGACCGAGCGTCGACAAGAAGAGGAACGGCAACAGCAGCCAATTCCAAGAGCGCCGCAAGCAACCATGTCCTTCGCCGGGATCAAGCAAGGAGCACGGACCAACGTCCTTGACTCCTCTAAATAATACCCGTGCGAACATGCTGATGCAGATTCAGGATAAGAAGTTCTTCAAGTGGCTGAAAGTATCGAAGGGTCCGAACGGTGGTGATCAAACGAAGTACTGCCAGTATCATCACTGCCTCGAACTTTCCATGAAAAATTATCGGACCGTGCAGCAGGAAATAGATGACCTGATCCGCCGCGGACACCTCACGCTGTCCGTGAAAGGCTCGGGGCAAACCCCCGCAACCTCAGAAGGTGAGACAAATGAGCCTCTCAGGAATTGCACGGCCGTCAGCGTGATCAGCATGATCTTAACCGCGTCAGCCAAGAGTAGCAGACAGACACGGTCAGAACAGACTTCCAGCAGTAAGAGAGCGAAAATAGGGGATAGGAGTGATATAATTAGCTTTAGTAGTGACGATATGGCGTGTAACCTTCCCCCATTCTAACCCCCTTATTGTATCCGCTCTCATTTCAGACGGTACAATTGACTACCAACTAAAACGGGTCTTCATTGATAATGAAAGTTCTTAGAATTTGCTGTATCTAGTTGTCTTTTTCTAGCTCTGACTGAGACAAAGCCAAATAAAAGTGGCCGATGACTCTCTATATGGTCTGGACAACGAACATGTACCTGTGCAGGGAATAGTCCAACTAGAAGTCACGATGGGAATTTACCCATGCATTGCGATGTGAGAGCTAATGTTTCTCATCGTTGATCTGCCATCCGTTTACAACGCCATCCTGGGAAGACCATTCCTCGTGGCCTTCACGGCTATTACCTCGATTCCACACCTAAAGATAGAGTTCCCAACTCCGTTCGGTGTGGGAGAGATACTCGGAGACCAGGCGATGGGACAGATATGCTACTTGTCCCAAGTAGCGCCAGTGGCATTGAACCGCCTGGATGAAGACTTGGACCTCCACAACGAGACCTCGTTGCAGCTAGCTCAATCAGGAGAAGAAACCAAACTAATTCCACTGGATCCTGCCGAACCGGAGAAGTGTGTACATGTGGGCAGCTCCCTCTCTCGGGTCGACCGTGATAGACTAGTCACCTTCCTACGGAAGAACTCCGACGTGTTTACATGGAGGCCTATCGATATGCTCGGGATACCGGCCGAAGTAATGGTCCACAGGCTGGGCCTCGATCCCGACCACAAGCCTGTGTGGTAAAAGCGTAGGAACCATTCTGTCGAAAAGCTAATAGTTATATGGGAGGAAGTGAAGAGACTGTTAGATGCCGGGTTCATCAGGGAAGTGCAGTATCTAGACTAGCTATCAAACGTCGTTCTTGTGAAGAAGAGCAATTGAAAATGGCAGATATGTGTGGACTTCACCGACGTGAACAAGGCCTGCCCGAAAGACAACTTCCCTCTCCCTCGGATCGATCAGTTGGTGGACTCCACATCCGAACATGAGCTCATGAGTTTCATGAATACTTACTCAGGTTATAATCAGATCAGGATACACCCGAATGATGAGGAGCACACCTCATTCATGACCGATCAAGGGACGTATTGCTATAAGGTAATGGTCTTCCGCCTCGAGAACGCCGGGGCAACCTATCAGTTCCTCGTGAACAAGATGTTTGAATCTCAGATTGGGAGGAACGTGGAAGTATACGTCGACGACATACTCATGAAAAGCAAGGTAGCCAACAGCCACATCCGAGATTTAAAGGAGACCTTCCAGGTCCTTCGGCCGCACAGGATGAAGCTCAACCCGGCCAAGTGCGCATTCGGGGTGACCTCCAAAAAATTCCTAGGCTTCATCGTGTCACAATGCAGTATAAAAGCGAACCCAGAAAAGATTAGGGCCATTCTCGACTTGAGCCCTCTGCGGACGGTAAGGGAGGTACAGAAGCTCTCAAGACGATTGGCAGCTCTCTCGCAATTCCTGGCAAAGTCTGCGGAGAAATACTTGCCCTTCTTCAAGGCCCTTCAAGCGATGAAGTCGTCCGGATTCTAATGGACCGAGGAATGCAAGGAAGCTTTCAAATAGCTAAAGTCATACCTCATCAGCCCACTCTCCTGAGCTCGCCAAGCGCAAGCGAAGACCTATACCTCTACCTAGTTGTGTCAGACACGGTGCTCAGCTCCGTGCTAGTCAGAAAGCATGAAGGAGTGCAGCGGCCGGTGTACTACGTAAGTTGGGTACTCACGAATGTGGAGACTCGCTACCTGCTCATGGAAAAGATCGCATTGATGCTCATCTATCGGCATGGAAGCTACGGCCCTACTTCCATGCTTAGTGGATAATCGTTCTGACAGACCAACCCTTGAAGTCGATCCTACAAAAATCGAAAACCTCCAGACTGCTGGTCAAGTGGGCTATAGAGTTGGGTGAGTTCAACGTGAAGTTTCGGCCATAGCCGTCCCTCAAGGGTCAGGACCTAGTGGACTTTATCGCTGAGTCAGCGACCCCGGCTCTAGACGACCCTCACAGCTTGAAGGTGTGGACACTCCTGGCATCCCAACTTGGACCCTAACATGGACGGATCGTCAACCTAGGCAGGTAGCGGAGCCGGAGTCATCCTCTGAACTCCTAACGCCGCAGAGATCAAATACGTCATTGCACTGACCTTCTCCGCCACAAACAACGTAGCTAAGTATGAAGCCCTCTTGGCAGAACTTTGCCTAGTAAAAGAATGTTCCACCAAGTTGCTGATCGTACGTAGTGACTTGGAACTCGTGGTCAACCAAATCCAGGGAACCTTTGGGGCGTCGAATCCGCAGGTTGCAAAGTACCTGACGAGAGCCAAGGCCAAGATGCAGACCTTTGAGCACTTCAAAATCGAACACATACCCAAAGCCAAAAACTAAAAATCTGACCGGTTAGCTAGAGATGCAGCCGTAGGATCTCTGAAGCAATATGCCAAGGACTTGTCGGAAATCCTAGCCGTACCCAGTATTGACGTCTCGGACCAGGAAGTGCTGTGGATTGACGAGGGTGACAACTGGATGACCCCATATCGAAAGTACCTGATGGACGAAACGTTGCCCAAAAATGCCGACGAAGCCCAACGGATTAAGAGGACGGCAGGCTGGTATGCGGTCATCGATGGGAGGCTATACTGGCGAGGATATTCCACTCCTTACCTAAAATGCTTGACCCGTGAGGAGGCAGAGTACCCCCTAAGTGAAGTCCACCTCGGCATATGCAGCTCACACGTCAGAAGGAAGAACCTCGCATTCAAGATCATGCGGCAGGGTCTCTTCTGGCCCACGATAAAGCAAGACGCTTTGGAATTCGTGAAGAAATATGGAAGCTGTCAGGCCCACGATTCATGACGCATCTCCTTCATGAGGAGCTACACAGCCTTCGGTCCCTGTGGCCGTTCGTCCAGTGGGGGCTCGATATCCTCGGACCGCTACCTCTGGCTTTCAGACAAAGGAAATTTCTCATCGTAGGTATCGACTACTTCACCAAATGGGTAGAAGCAGTCCCTCTGGGTTAAACCACCGAACAGAACGCTACGGAGTTCCTCCATCAGAATATCGTCTGCCGATTTGGGATTCCCAAGGTAATAGTGTCCAATAACAGAACCCAATTCACCGGCAAGCGGTTCATCAAATATTGCGCAAGCCTGTGCATCAAGCTGGTACATACGTCTGCTGCATACCCCTAGGCAAACAAGTAGGTTGAAGTCACCAACCACACACTACTGAACGGATTGAAGACCAAACCGGAGGACGTAGGGGGCTTGTAAGTCGATGAGTTACTCTCCATACTCTAGTTGTATTGAACAACCCCGGGGGAACCAACGAGAGAGACGTCCTTCAGCCTGTACTACGGAGCTGAACCCGTGGTCCCCGTTAAGGTGGGACTACCCTGCCTGCTGGTCGAATGCTCTGATCCGACCATGAACGCCCAGAAACTCCAAGAATGCCTTGACCTGCTCCCAGAAGTTCGAGACATTGCCTACCTGAGGACCGCAACCTACCAGTAGCGCATCGCGCGATACTACAACAGGCGGGTGAAGACTCGTCCGCTTGAGGTTGGAGACCTGGTCCTCCGGAGTGTAGAAGCCGTGGGAAAAGCCACGAGTAGGAACAAACTTTTCCCCGGCTGGGAAGTCCCGTTCCTCGTCTCCGCGATCCTCCAGAGCAGAGTGTACAAGCTACACACCTAGAACGGCAGGCTAGTCCCACAGACCTGGAACACCGCCAACCTCAGGAAATACTATCAATAAGACGACGTCGGCCCAGGTAAGGCATACACACATCATGAGAAATGCTTGTATATGCATTATGCTTTTATTTAATAAAATTGATTGTTGCTGTTAGCTTGTGTTTTCATTCATGTGAATGCTTGCATGCATAACATTCCAAAAAGCAAAATGACCTAGATTGCCCCTAAATTGGGAGGACTATCGTCCGCCCGCAAAAGGAATCCTTGGCTCCGCGCCCGGTGGCCTGAAAGCAACCATCCTAGGATCTCGACCCCGCGTCAAATGGCCCAAGCGGCCCCATACGCTTTGGCTCCACGCCAAAGGGCCCGAAAGTGGCCACCTCATAATCTCGACCCCACGTTGAATGGCCTAAGTGGCCTCATAGGCTTTGGCTCCGCGCCAAATGGCTTGAAGTAGTCACCTCAGAATCTTGACTTCACGTCGAATGACCCAAAGTGGCCCCCCTGCGCGTTGGCTCCGCGCCAAAACGACCCAGAAGCAGCCATGCGCAAATTTTGACTCCGTGTCAAAAGGACCCCAAGCGGTCTGCCAACCTGGCCTCGCGCCAACGACCCAGGCAGTGAAAACATCAGGCCTGGGGGCTTTTAGAGTTCCCAACTTACGGCCAACAAAACCATAGAGGGAAGAATTGTTGGCGTGCGGCGACCTTCTCCTGAAGAAGAGAGCACCTTCAATCTACAATGGTCACGGGCTTGGACTGAGTATTGGATAGCAACGACGCCCCAAGCGAGGGTAGAGCGCCTAATGCAGGAACTGCGTGTGAAACGGTCTAGACCCGGAGTCTGGCTGCTGTGGCCTAAAAACCTCGCTAGCCATTAGCGTGGCTCCACAGGACTTGCGACGATGCCCACTCTGCTGGATCAAGCTTCCCATTAAACATACAAGATGCGATGACATCCTCTGACGAAGGACAAGTACAGCATAAGAAAGCGTCGGATTAGGGCCTTGGCGACAATAGCTTTAGAAGTTTAGCCGATAAACACAAGATTTAGTCTCTAAGATCATACTTGGAGGCATAGATGCAAAAACGGGGTGCTATTTCTTATTTATATATACAAGACGATGACAAATGGTGCAAAAAAAAAGGGAGAGAAAAAGCAATGTATACAAGCAGAACCACCACTAAATGTCTGATGGGCCTGTCTCCGCAAGAAAGTTTCTAATGTGAGACCTATTGCGGACTCCCGAGTTGCCCGGATGGAAGACGCCTTCTAGAACATCAGAGACCGTGAGTGAGGCGATCCTATGACACAGGCGGATGCCGTCCCAGAATCTGGTTTCCAGGATGAGATTTACTTCGGAGTGAAAAAGCCGCACCATCAGATCTTGGGACAGGCGAGAATTATCGTCCTCAAGAGTAGTGACCATCTTCTTCAGCCGCTCGATTTCCTGCCTCAAGAGCGTGACCTCTTGCGTCTGATGGCCACTGTCCGTCTTCAACCGCCTGATTTCTTCTTGCATCAGCCTATTCTCTCCCTGGAGGGAGGCGACCCTGGTCCTCATGAGCTCGGCAATTTCCTACCCACGGTGGAAACTCCCATCTAGTTGAGCAGCCAACTCGTCGAAGGACTCAACCTCCCCTGAGACCTGCGTGGGAAAGAGAAGATCAAATACTCCCAGAATTCCAAACCACAGATAAATACTCGACTCAAGACAATTATACCTGAGCAGAAGACACATCCGGATGACTGACTCCTTCTCCTGGCGCCAGCAGGCATGGGGGCTCCACGTGTCCAACTGCAGCCTCCCCGGAACTGAGATGGGCTGGAGTATTGGATAATATGGGGACGCTTGGGGGCTCCGCATCCTGAGCCGTCCCAATAGCAATGGTCTCCATAGCCGCGTCAGCTTTTGGTGGGTTGTCCTCTTATCTAATTTCCTCCTACGGCTCCTTAGGATAAGACACACCGCCCTCCGCGACAGGCGTGCCCTCAATGGTCATCTTCGGTGGCTCTAGATCGACGAGCGGAGCCACGGGAGACTCTCCTCCAGAATGAAACTCCACTGCAGGAACGTCGTACTCAGCCAGAGCCATGGTAGGAATCGGTACGGACTCAACGTCTCCCTCCCGTGACTCGACGTCTGACGTCGCCTCCGGGACTGGACTCCAGGACCGTACGATGGACCCCGCGGCCAACCGCTCTGATCTCCAGGTGGAAGTGCTTCCGGCCTGCCTCAGTCTCTCAGTGGAGCCTCAAGCTCCTCCTCATTTGAGGATGACTCCAGCTGAGAGTAGCTCCCCTAGGCATCCTCTCCCAAAGACCTGCGGATCACAACACCCGTGGGCTTCTTCTTCAAGGTGCCCGCCACAGCCCAGCTGGATGCTGGACCCCACTAGACGGCTGCAAGGGCGTCCGATGTCAGGCAGTATCCTTGAGTAGAGAACGTCTTCATCTGGGAATCGATGGCTGCAACCAGCCCCGCCGTTTCCCTGACCTCCTCATCGGACACCTCCTTACGAAAGGGCGGTGGGATCGGACCCCACACTCGCGAAAGCTCCGGATTCAACGGCTCTTGCAGGAATAAGAAACAATTCTTCCAATTATTCACTGAATCGCGGTTGGTTCCTCGGAATTGAAAGCCGACTCTCAGAGACATGGAGATCTAACTATCGGTCTCCAAGAAGCAAAATATCACCTTCACCGCAGTCGCACCAAAGGATATGGAATGCAGGCGGGTAAAGATGCACAACGAAACAAAGTAGCGGAGAGCGTTCAAGTGAAGTCTCGCCACCAGGACACACAAAGCTTCGACAAGGGCAGTCAGCTCGCGCAGCGTGGGGTAGCAAAGCCTCCCTCTTAGATGGTGCTTGTAAACGGTAACGAAGCCCTCTGGAGGGGTGTGGGCCGTATTGTCCAAGCCAGGTGCACGGTACGACATGTCCGGAGGAATACCATAATCGACCATTAGAGCAGCGATGGTGCTCATGGTCAAAATAGAGCCTGTATTATCTATCATATGAGTACTAGATCCGGGAACTAGCGAAGAGGAAGGGGATCCTTTCTTCTTAGCCATCTCGCTCGCTTGGGAATGAGTTACAGTCTCAAGCAATGAAAAGTACAGAGGGAAAGGACTTTGCAGAGGCACCATTTATATAGGGAACAAGACGACAGCGCGCGGGAAAACTCAAGCGACGTCCTTACTTGAAAATCAAGCCACACGCCCATTTGACAAGAATGCCATGGTTCCCTAAGAGTTAAGCAATCATGGCCCCTCGTCAGACCAGCAATAAGTGTCTCCTTAGCCGCCTGACAAGATCTCGGTTGTCACACCCACATTTAATGCGAGAATCCTAACTGTCAGAAGCGACAGCAACGGAGTAAAAAAAAGGGGAGAAACTTGCAAGTACGAGCAAATAGCACAACCAAGTAAGAAGTTTATTATGCATTTCACTAATAGACTTATTTACAGATTAAGGCGGTCGACAGTCGCAGATTACAATTGGTCACCCTCACTGGATCCTAGAGAGTCCGGAGCAGTGAACTCCCTCAGATGGACATGGGTCCGGATGCCTGAGTTTTTAGAGTCCAGGATGCCGATGTAGAAGTCCAGCTCCTCCAGCCTGGCTAGCCTCCGGCTAAGACGGACGCCGTCATGGAACCTCCTTTCTAATGCTGGAGCCACTTCCTCCAGCCTGAGCCTCGACCTCAACTCAGCCTCCAACCGCGCGAGCTCCTCTCGAGAGTGCACTCGGAACCGCTCAAACTCCTCCTGGATAGCTGGGATACGGCCTTGAGCCTGCTTGTTGGCATCAGCAAGCCTAGATGTTCGTGCCTCCAATTTAGACCACGCTCTCTTAAAGTGCACGGCTCGAGCCCTCTCCTGCTCAACCTCCCTGACTAGAGCCTGCACCCGGGCCTCGCAGCCCTCAACGGCCCTGGCTACTTGCTGGAGCGCGGGATCCCTCCTCTTGAGCCTTAGGCCCCGCGAGGATATGGATGCGCCCTCCCTCTCAAAGCCCGATGGGGCCCGCAAAAACCTCATCGATCCAACAACGGTGGCCTCTGAACCGCCACCTCCTATGGCTGCCGCAACAGGTGCGGCATCATCACGAATCAACGAAGCACGCACGTCTCCTACAGGCTCTCCGGGAGAAGACTCAAACCCCGACGAAGACGACGATCACTCCATAAGGAAGAAAGGGAGACAAGAATAGCGCTTGCCTTACACTCTCAAAGCAACTACGAGATGTAGAACTCTTGTAGGGAATCATGGAATTTAAATAGCCAGAAAACCCCTAAGAAACGCTTCACGAAGAAGCCAATCCGTCCCTTCCATGTGGCGTGTCCCTGAAGAGTCGTGCCTTTCTAAGGCCGATCATTATGATGCGATGCCCCCTGATCTCTTGCACGGTTAATGCATCGGGTAGCTTGGTGGATGTGACATCCGCTCCAGCGTTTGAACTTTCCGAACCTTGGCTGCCAAGAATCTCCTCCTGCCGTGTCCTCCCGTCGACGGTCTGCTCCAAGACTCGAGGGACAAGGACTGCCGGAAGCCGGCCACGAGCACTCAAACATGCTCAAACGTGCGGAACGGGGCGCAGTGCCACGGAAGGAGCGGATTGCCCACGAAGTGTAATCCAAAGAAGCAGTCAATAAGAGAAGATGCATGTCATGAGATAGAAGAATAAAGACAAATGGTTACTTCTCTTATTAATTAAGGCTTTCTTTACAAAGTACAAGATTTGTGATAGCGAAGATACATGAAAGGAGAAGATGATGCGGCATGGGGCATCAGCCCCGAGCGACTACCTTGGGTGCTAGGCGAACGCAACCTACATTGGGTCGCCACGACTCCGCCGCCGGTGACCCAACAAGCCGAAGCACACCAGCCCAAAGTAGCCAAGTGTTGGTCAACCGCCGCGGACGAGCTCAATGCTAACCGCAGAGGCAAAACCAACACCCAACCCAAGAGCCTCCGATTGGGACACATAATAAGAACATGCTCTTCCCCCTGTTGGAGCTCCACTTTCTACCTCCTCCCCAGTCGGCGCGTGGTTCAGTGAAGTGGAGACAATGTGCGATGCGCTATGCGAGAGGCAAAGAGCCCTGCGATAGCTCCGCAAGGATCCTCCTGCACACCACGAACCACCGCAATTAGGGGGGAGACACGTGACGACAGCGGAGTAGCTGAGCCAACTAACACACTGGCGATTGCCGTCAACGGTCAACTGCCAACGAATCCCTACAGGGGAGATTCTCACACCAAGGACTCCGACCAAAGAAGCCATAAATTCCCTCCTCGCTTATGAGGAAAGGGGGGACGAGATCAATCGACCGATTCCCTTAGGAAAGAACAAGAGCCTAGCATTGAGACATATACTCCTGCATGTGCAAACTCTCACAAATATAGCCAGCTACCGATTTTCTCCGGCCTAATAAAGGCCTTTGCAGTCAGCTACCCACTGCGGTGCATTACGGGAGTCAGGCCTCTCATCACCTGCTCACCGATCTCCCATTTCTGCATTCACGCACTCCCTACGCATTTACAGCATAATCTCCGCGCACCTTTAAGCTTGCGCACCTCTTTCCGTTCATTGTAGAAGGTTACTGATTTGAGCGTCGGAGTATTTTCGGTGGAAGAAATTTCGCCGGATCTCTGACCTCCTATTTTTAAATTGTGTGTGCAGGTC